>VZSE01013745.1:358254-439363 GCA_013398275.1 Promerops cafer
TTTTTTTTTTGTGGGGGGGGGGGGGGGGCAGTGGGAGGGGAGGCTCGGTTTTCACAAAAAGCTATTATTCTGATTATCCAGTAAGGCAGTATAGCTAATATATATATTACTACACTATCATTCAAACACAAGGTTTCTTAATAGATTTCCAAAGAAATTATGTTCCAATCATCTTATGTATTAAAAATCACTACTATGCCTCAGGGAGCTGCACAAACAATACAGACATCTGATTTGTAATGTTTTGGGGTTTTTTTAATAAATACCAAATTACTTCCAGGTAAATTGCATGAGATTAGAGAGAGGCAGACAGCAACTATGCAATTAAATATATGAGCCTAGTGTACAGAAGCTGATGCAATCATTTTTATGTAGCCTATAAAAAGCACTCACTGGATACTGAACTGCCCAGTAGCTTTTAAGTATGTAGAGCAAGGGCACAATGCTTATTTCCTGGCTGGATAAATTGACTTGGCTGTAAGAAGTGAGTGGCATTTGAATAAGGACTTGCTGTGCTCACGCACAAGCGTCTCATTCTCCAAACTAATTTAGGTAAGACAGGAAGTATTGGGATTTTGCCTTTTAAAAATGAGTGTCTTTATTACATTTGCTAGCATTCTGTATTTGGTAAACTTTATTCACATGCTCTTAAGTACTTCACCTGGTGTTGCAACTTCATTTACCTTTTCTGTCACCTTTGCATTCTAAAAAAGACTAGATGCAATCTATTTTCCTGTCAAAGCAGGTCTTGGCTAGCATAACTATGCAGTATATTAGGGTCTAAAGTAAACTTAGCATTGATAAAAAATAAACATGGATCTTTTTAAATAATTATATTAAATTGCAATTAAGTGTTCCTTTATGATGGAAATAAACCTTACTTACAAACACAACGAAATGTATACAATGGGAGCTAAAAATGGGTTTATGTAATTGGGATGGATAAAACTCTACTGATTTTTTAAAATATATTTAGACTACTATGCAGGTTCTTTTCAACTTGGACAATCAGTCCACACATTTCTAACAAGAATCTCTACTCTGCCTTTTACCATCTTATAAATTACCTATAACACCTGAACATCCTGCTTGGAATTGTGGTTAAACTTTGCATAGCCTTAGAAATCATGCTGTATCACTTATCTGTATGCTGTACCATAATACCTGGGAACTTGTTTAGAAGTTCTGCTTAGTTACAGATACATATCTTATTATTTTCAATCTGGTGGCAAAACATCGTTATTAAAATCTTGAAAACTATTTCTAAGCAGGATAGACAAAAGACTCTAATAAGCCACTCTCTATTTGGACTGTTTCAGGTCAAAAGCTTACAGTCTACTGATAATCTGTTTTTTTGCTTTTCAATTAATGTTGCCAGTTGGACTCATTACCACATTTTCTAAATCCAGAATTCTACACCTTAACAGGCTGTAACCAAACAGGCTGTTTGATTAAGAAATCAAAATGTTCTTAGCAACAAAAAAACCTCATAAAATTTACAGAGAATTTTGTCAGTAGCATGTAAACTGTGTATTAAATGTTAAAACCATTAAAATCTACCAAGAGAATACTGTGCCAGTAAGTTTACTTCAAGTTTTATGAAAGTGATGGGTACAGAGTCTGTCTCTAAACATTGAAAAAGGAAAGAGCGAGCTTTTACTTGTAAGTAAAGACAAGCTTTGACACTATGGCAATGTCACTCATGGCACCAAACAGCTCTGATGCAGAGATCCTGGCTGTTAATGACACAGGGAGAGGCCGAGCCTAGAGAAGGTCTGCTTTCCTAAAAGTTCTGCATACTGTTGTATTAGCACCTACTATCTCCATCTAGATCAGTATGAATCACTCCTTAACCTTCCACTACTCATATATGGACATCCTCACGTGGAAGTCTCTTCTTTCTCTCCAGTGCTAACCAGAAAAGATTTGCCACTTGGCATAGTCTGTTTGACATTTTCCCCCTGTGCGTTCCTCCTTTATTTTTTTAGCTATGTAAGTTAGGGCACTTGCATGTTTTGCATCTTAGTCATGTTCCCACCTACCCCAAAATTACTTACGAACGTGCTAAGCTAATTTCAATTTAATTTGACAACTGAGTAAAAATGCAGAGGTCAAGTTTGGTGAAAACAGTTGTGTCCATTGAGGCAAGAGACATCCAAAGCACCCCCATCAGGGGAATACAAATAATCCCAGTCATCACTTACTAGAAAACAATCAGCAGAACCATAGGAAACACTGCTGTGTTTGTTCTGATGTACACAATTATGTACACATAATTATTTGTTATATCTCATTACTGGGAGAACAAAGTTAGGTAACTATGGGTTTAAACCTGAAAATAGTAACATATAGCACTCTTCCGACATGGTAATGTCATGGTGCTCGGTCTGTATGTTGCCAATGTGGTGGTATTTGTGAGTAGATATTTATTACCAGAAGCTGCACATTGAAACAATCTACAATTCAACAAGTCCATGTTATGTAGCAGCTACAGAGAGTTCATCGATGGTTTGTGTACGTATCTTTTGTGTAAGACTAAACTGCTGCTCTCCAGAAAACTCTGCTTTACAGGTCCTACCAGCAACATTTTTCTCCTCTGCATTGACGACAACAGCAGTGACAGATCATTATACCCCATGAGAGTTACTAATCAATGATTACAAGATGTACTCACTATACAGAAACACTACAACCTACCTCACTAGGGCTTAGTTATTTCACACCATCAAGTGCTACTTCTGGTCACAAAGACCTTCATGATAGAACATTTAGAACAGATGATGGAAATCTTTGTCAGACAAAAAAATGGCTCATTTAACCCCATTTTTCTTTATTAGAACAAACTGGATTCAACTGAAAGTACTCCTTAATGTGTGCAAGAAAGGGCAGATTTATTTCTTAGCATTATGCGTCACTGGAGCCCTGTGAGAGTTGGGATGATGCTTCCTTAAAAGCAAAATCAGGGGACAAACTTTTAGAGTTAAGTGACTGTGCTAAAAAAACCTTCATGAATTGCAACCTGACAGAGACTTCTTCACTTTGCAGGAACACATAAATGAAGTAAACACTGGGAAAATGGAAAGACCACTTGAGGCTACCAGAATGGAAAACAACACCTCATCCTGCTTTCTCATGGAAAGAAAGACTCATGTCAAGATTAACAGGAAAGAAGTCATGCTAGCTAAGCTGAGAAAGAGCTGCTCCTGCACACCACAGAAGATGAAGAACTTTCTTATGGACTTCTTTCCTGTTTTAAGATGGCTTCCCAAGTACCGATGCAAAGAGTACATTTGGGGGGATGTTATGTCTGGCTTAGTGATTGGGATCATTTTGGTGCCTCAAGCAATTGCATACTCACTGCTGGCAGGTCTGAAGCCCATTTATAGCCTTTACACATCCTTCTTTGCCAACATCATCTATTTCTTAATGGGCACATCCCGTCACGTCTCAGTTGGCATTTTCAGCTTGATAAGCTTAATGGTGGGACAAGTTGTGGACAGAGAACTTCTCTTGGCTGGGTTTGACTTGAATGATGATGCCCCACCAGCCTCGGGTGATGACTCTCTGCAGAATGACAATCTGTCCAACACAACTGCCTTCAACCTTACCATTGTGGGGATAAATGCCGAGTGTGGGAAAGAGTGCTACGCTATTGGCATTGCTACAGCCTTGACATTCATGGCTGGAGTGTATCAGGTAAGTGGTTGCTGAGATCCAGAGGCAAGGTATGAAGTTCCTAAAGCTTTTTTGCATGACCTAAGCTTTGGCTTGACTGTCTTTCAATGAGATACATCATCAGTTCATTTGAATACAGTTTGGGCTGTTTTCTCCAGGAAGCCTAACTGTAGACAACTCAGAGACAGCAGGAGACAGGCAGTTTTCTTAGTTGCTAGAAACACAGGTAAAACAAGAGTCTTCTGAAAGACCATTAATATTGTTTTGATATACGTCTGCTTCTTGGCCTTGTTGCTTTCATGGGACAATGAGGCCCAATACAGATATAGGAAATTACCAGGTAGCTGTGTACTTATCTCCTTCCCTAGATATTTTCATAGAGCTGTACACCTACTCAACCACTTCTACAGGTTCAGAATGTGCAGCTCAGCGTTTTGCTAGGGGGTGCTATGTTCTACCCAACTGCTGTCCAAAAGATAATTCAAAGAAAGGACAAGAGGAGAAATAGACTGACTAACCTCTTTTTCAGACAATGGCTGTGCTGAACTCCGTGACATTTGTCAACATGCTGCCATCACAAGGTTATCAAGATAGCACAGAAGGAAGCATCATGAACATACTTATCTATTAACTCTGTGTTTGTGTATATAGGTGTGTGTACATATATATATATATATAAATATACACACACACATACATACACACACACACACATATGTGAATACAGAAAGCTATCTTCCTGTTGTAGTAAGAAATTTCGGGTCACATATATGAACAAAAAAATGCCCCTGTGAAGTTGTACTTTCCAAAACCATCTAAGGAAGGAGAATCAACTATTTAAAGACAGAATCATGGAGTTTGTGAGCTGTTCTGACACTTCTGATCTTAGGCATGCCACAAAGGCCATCTGCACTCCATTTTCCCTTCTGTCCACAGGGCTAAAATTAAAAGCTGATTAATACAAAAACTAAAGTAGGGATCTTATTTGTTGTCATTCAAATTTTGTTTACAAAGAAAAGGCCATACATTTTAACTTTATTCACTTTAAGACAGAAAAAAAAGAAAATTGAATTTGGTGTAACAGAAGTATTTTGGACCCACTGTTCTTTTGCATGGGGAATAAAAATCAGGCAAGCCACTTCAGAGGAGTCACTTCAGACAAATGTTTGATTGACCAACCTGTCTGAAACTCCTCATTCACCTCTTGGGTTTCTAGCATTCCACAACAGTAAAAGGAATGTTTTAAAAGCAGACTGGAAACAAAAAAGCATAATTCCTGTTTCAAGACTGAAATAGCCAAATACTATTGGCCTCCAGCTGGTTCTCCCCCATTTGTACCTAATTATTTGCAGTGATGGTTACAGCTCATGGTTTGGTTTTTTTTCTTCTTCTGTTTCCTCAGGTTCTAATGGGGATCTTCCGTCTGGGTTTCGTATCTATGTACCTATCTGAGTCCGTACTAGATGGCTTTGCAACTGGTGCTTCCTTAACCATTTTAACAGCTCAAGTGAAGTATCTGATTGGAATAAAAATTCCACGTAGCCAAGGGCATGGGATGCTTGTTATTACTTGGATTAACATTTTCCGGAACATTTCTCAGGCTAACCTTTGTGATGTCATCACAAGTGCCATTTGTATCGTGGTGCTGGTCACTGCTAAGGAACTCGGAGATCGGTATAAGCATAAACTGAAATTTCCTCTTCCCACAGAGCTGGTAGTTATTGTTGTGGCAACACTAGTGTCACACTATGGTAAGTTAAATGAAGTGTATGCATCCAGTGTTTCTGGAGCTATTCCAACAGGATTTATCCCTCCAAAGGTACCAGAGTTTAACTTAATGCTCCGAGTTGCTCTAGATGCTTTGCCTCTTGCCATAGTCAGTTTTGTCTTCACTGTATCCCTTTCTGAAATGTTTGCAAAGAAATATGCTTACACCATCCGAGCCAATCAGGAAATGTTTGCTGTGGGGTTCTGCAACATCATTCCTTCTTTCTTCCACTCTTTTGCAACCAGTGCAGCTCTGGCAAAAACACTCGTCAAAACATCTACAGGCTGCCAGACTCAAATCTCCGGAGTAATTAGTGCAATGGTGGTTTTGCTGGTGCTGCTCTTCCTGGCACCTCTCTTCTACTCCTTGCAGAAGTGTGTCCTGGCTTGTATCATCATTGTCAGCCTTCGGGGAGCCCTGAGAAAGTTCCAAGATGTGCCATCACGGTACCGTATGAATAAGGTGGACACACTTGTTTGGGTAGTTACCATGTCTGCCTCTGCCTTGGTCAGCACAGAAATAGGGCTGTTGGTTGGCATTGTTTTCTCCATGTTATGCATCATTGTTCGGACCCAGCGGCCACGGACAGCCCTCCTTGGTCAGATCCAAGACACAAGCTTTTATGAGGATGACTTAGAATATGAAAATCTCTCTACTGTTCCAAAGGTCAAAATATTTCGGTTTGAGGCCCCACTTTACTATGCAAATAGAAACTACTTCCTAAAGTCTCTGTACAGATTGACCAATTTAGATCCTAACCTAGAAGCTGCTAGGAGGAAGAAATATGAGAAGAAGGAAAAGCAGCATCTGAAAAAGGGAAATCACAGAACTGCTAATGGACTGGGCATCGGAGAAACCACTTTGCAACTAGTTCCTAAGCAAATTGATTTCCAAGCCCTTGTTGTCGATTGCTCTTCCATCTCATTTTTGGACACCACTGGAGTTAATACTTTGAAGGAAATCCTGAAAGACTACAAGAATTTAAACATTTCTGTTCTCCTGGCTTGCTGCAATCCCTCAGTGATAGACTCTCTGAAAAGAGGGGGTTACTTTGGAAAGGATTTTGGATGTATGCAGGAAATGCTATTCTACAGTATACATAATGCTGTGCTGTTTGCAAAAGACCAAAAGCTTCCAGCAGATTGCTCAGTTTAACCCTGTGTCTTCCTTGATGATTCACTACAAAGAGACAGAGAGGGGTAGTTTGCAACAAGTAAATTATCAGACACACTGTAGGCTGTGTAAAGCCATTCCCCCCAAAGAGTTACACTTTATGTCATATGCTACATAGAGCAGCCACTGGGGAGGCAGTCCAGGACAAGCATGGAAAGGTTAGACTATCACCTTCACTTTAAAACGCAGGTGAAGGCAGTTTGGGATTGACTTGTCCATCATACCATGACCATTTGTTACCCAGCATGGATGTCAGAGGACTGTTGTGGTGGAAGGCCTGCCCAGTGTTGCTCTCCTAGTGATTTAATGGCTGGTTTTTGTTAAGAAGGCTAAGACACTTCCATGAAAATGCGATCAATATGGCATTCTGGACACCGTGGCTTGCAAGGCCTTGCCCGTTCCAGTCATTCTAGGTGTACTCCTGAACAAGTCCCCACTGTTTGCATAAAAATAAAATGTATAAAATGTTGTGGAATGTAGAATATCTCTCCTCCTTCATCACACAAGCTTATGAGCATGATCTGCCACAGGAGAAGAAACTATGATCCATCACAGGTTCCTCTCAAAATTACCATCTCCAAAAATTGCTGGCTTTGGAGTCACAGGAGTTATCCATTCTATTGGATTAAATCTGTCATAATTATTTACTGAAGGCTGTGATACCCCTAGTCATGCTGGAAGAAATATGACTCTGATGCACAATTTTGTAACTAGTAAAAGGATAAACAGGATTAAGAAAAATGAATGGCTTTAACTGGCAGCTACCCAGCTAGTTGTACCATCCTTTAAAATAAGTTGCCTCTGGTGGGCAGACGCAACTCTAATTCAGGGATACATAAGGACCATCAAACATAAAACCTCAGAGTTGTGATGTAGCACATCGCTATCTTCCTACAAATGCCTGCTTGGGTTCAGAGAAAAACAGGAGAAAATAAGGGTAGGGTGGGAAGGTAAATCTGCGAGTTTTCTTGAAGGGGATTGATGGATCAGTCAGAACTGCCTGGCTGGTCTTCTCTGATGCAATGCTAATGAAGTATTACAAGTAACATACATGGGTCAAGTAAACGGAGCAATGCATTGTAACTTGTGTATCCCTCTATCCTGAAAAACTTTCACCACTGTTTGTACATACTACAGATATGGGGGTTTTGTTTGCTTGGCGTTTTTTTCCTATCGTATTAATCTTTGATTTGAGGTCTACTAGACCACGTTTTCTGGGGCTGGTTACTTTCTATAATAATTTGCATTAACTGCTGTTTCTTTATGCTTTATGTCATCAGTTGTATTGTTGTATAGGTACGTTCTCTCTTCACAAGTAAGAATAGACTTGGATTTTGATTGTAACACAGTATTCAGTGTTCTGGCCCATGACATGGGCAGAATATTCAGTTTCATACTCAAGTTTATAATTACCTGCACAGAAGGTAAGACAGCTGTGCTCGCTCTCTCTCATGTAAGGTTCACACATCACCAAGCATGGAAGGAAATTCTATCACAGCTGTGCCTCTCACAACTAACAGACTCTAGAAACAGGTTCCATATATGCAGAAGCCATTTCTTTGCTATCCCATTTTAAAAAAAATTCAAGTCAACACATCATATGACTTATTTCAAATTTTAGGTCACTGGATGAAAGAATAGTCAAACTGAGGTTCTCCAGATGCCCCAGAGCCTGTCTAGCTCTCAGAAACAAGTATTTTCTTGGAGGAAAAGCAGCGCCCTTCCAAAAGAGCAAAAATAGCAAAAACAGGGACTACAACTAGCACAGTTATTAGGTTATTCAACGCTGACATTTTCACGCACTCATTACAAAAGAAGCCTATCAGCTGCATGCTGCTAGTACTGCTAAAGCAGCAAAACCTGACAGAAACATCTGACACGAGATTAAAGGATTGACCATTAGCAGTATTTTCCTGTCATAAAACAATCCACATTATTATTTAAATTGCCGACTTGATATGACTAGCTTCTTTCTGTTCTAAAAGGAAGTGAGCAGGCCCAAGAACAAAAACTGCTTTGTACCTGCTTTTGTTTGTAACCATTCTTTGATCAGGGAATACCTCTTTTAAGGTCCTGTTTGGGCCTAACAAGGCAAATGCGTTTAAAAGAGTTACTACCAGACAGTATCAATATAGACAGTCTTAGGCCACTGTGCGAAAGCAAGCTGTCATTGGAAGTCAAACGAAACATCCTACCAGTCTACACTTTTTTTAGCTTTATGGATCCAGCTACCAACATAGAACACAACGAAAAAAAATGCTAAGATACCCATAACTCTAGGTTAACCTCATTTTAAAAGACAAAAAAAAAACAAAGAAAGAGAAATTCCAATGAAAGGTGTATCCTTGCAAGAATCACTGAAGAATAATGAAGAGGATAAGAAAGTAAGAGTGGGACGTCTTCTTCACCATATTTAAGTGTGGTACCAAAGGATACCTAAGTAAAGAAACTTCACTACACATAAGAAAGAAGGTAAACTTTAGAACTTATACTGTGAAGAAAGAAACCATTGGTCAGAAGAAACTGTTAAGAACAATTTCCTGTTTTGGTTTTACTGGCAGAGCTGGCTCACAATCAACTGTGTTGGACATAGTCAAACACAGCATGGAAACAGCTTCAGTCCTATGATGTAGGGATGCTGGCAGACTGTGAATTATTTCTAAGGAGTATGTAAAAGGTAACTAAAAAAGCAAGCCTTTTTCTGGTACATCCATGTTTGCTATACTGAGTTATACTAAGATTAAAGATATGAAGATTGAAAATTAACAAAAACTGCTGATTCTCTTCTCTCCTAATCTACCAGAAATTAGCTATCATGTCTTGGAAAGGAGCTGGGGATAGGCTTGTAATTCCAACTAGGTTAATACTAATATTGAAATAAAAACCATTATATGCCTTTTATGAAATGTTATACGCTTCATGTAGGCTGACTGTATTTTTGTTCACTGTGATGCCTTGTGATTTAACATGTATCATGTATCTAACAGATCTTAGTACTGCTACATAAGAATGGGAAAGGATTCTTACCTTGTGGACTGTGTATGTCCCTTGGAACTGGGCTAACAGCTGGAGTCATCAGCTCAAATTATCCTGTCTTGTTGACTAGTGAAGCATGGCCAGAATGTGTGGTCTAGGTGTCAAAATAGCTCCATTTACTGGCACTGGTAACCAACAACCTGGGAACTGCCCAGTCCATGAAAGACACCCTGGATTTCCCCACAATCATGAATATTCCTGTGTCACAAGACCATGACCAAGAGACAAATGTGTGCTATTGGCTGGAAAATAAAACTAGGAGTTATTTGAAAACAGTTTGCCTTGTGGTATCCTTTCACAAGTGGCAAAATAATGGGCTAACTCCAAATAAAGACAAAGATAAAGAGGGGAGGCTTGCTATACTAGAAAAAGTTAAAATAAAGGGATGCACTTGGTATTGGGGGATTAGAAAACATAACAAGAAAGACCATTACAGAAGTGAGAAGGGGAAGGTGGCAGTCTTTTATTTGAGCACATCTGTTTCTTGGCAGAGACATTTATGGCACCTTTTTTACAGATGGCAGCAACTGTGAAGAAAAGCAAAGCCTCTATCTGTTAGACTTCCACAGAGGTCCTCTGTTTTTTCTAAGTGCTCTTCTTCAGTCAAGTGCCCATCTCCACATTCCAAGGAGTGTTCTCTACTCATCAACCCCATGACATAATACAGTTCTGCACTCAGATGGTTGCACTCAAAGCCTCTTTACATCCAAAATTCTCTGCTCAGACTTGCATTCCTGCTCCTGTTGGTTTTTTCAGTCCCAAGATTTGTCTGCAGGCACCATGCTCCTTCCCCTTCCAAAACTGCTGACACTTAGTCCACTGGTTGTGCTCCCATCCCTTAATTGTCTTCTTGTCCTTGACAAATGCACATTTTTTTACAAAATGACAAGTTTTAGCTTGGTTCTAAACAGTAGCAGTTTCTAACTTCTACATGTCAAAGACGGGCTAAAGAGCAAGGCTAGTAGGGTAGAATCTTACCTTTGAGACACTACAGCTTTTTCGGGGGCTTCTTGATTGATTGCTGTGTTTCCACAGTCCTAGAATTTTAATTGTGTCAAGGATTGTATCCCACTTTTTTTAAAAGGCTCAGTGGCTCAGTCCCCACAAAGGCTGAGCAGAATCCATGACAGATCTATTCCTCTCCCTCAGTCATGTGGAAAGCCAATTCAACACAATGGCACAGCTAAGATGGGCTGACAGAAGGGATTCTGGGCACCAAGTGTAGATGTGGCTACTTTCTTTCCAAAGGTACTCATTGATTTTTCCTAAGTGAATTGGTTACAGAAACCTGAAAGACCCAATACATCCCCCAGGAGAAATCTCTAAGACAGGGACTCCCGAAGTGGTGAGCAGTGACAGTTGTCCTTGACACTGCTTGACTCCAAGAGTACATATTCCACAGCCCAGTAAGAGAGGGAGACACACACAGGAGAGGGAGTTTAGTGGAAACTTCCACAGGGAAAGATGAGAGCAAGGAGCTCTGTTACCTGCTATACTCACAGATGGACTAACAAACAGAGGCCACCCTGGGGTACTGATGCAATACTTACCTTACTTCAGGTGCAGGACTTATGACCACCTTCCTAAAAACTGACATACACAAGCACACCTTAATATCAAGGAAGAAAAATTCTGTTCCTAATGCACACTCTGAAACTCCCTACTCCTCTGCTCACATGCCATTTTCAGAGTCTGAGCTCTCCTTCCCTGTTGCTTCCCCACAGTGGTAAATTCCCATTCTTCCGTGTCTGGGACAGTAGATGCAACAATGATGTGAATTGTAAATATGCTCAGCTCAGCAAGAGTCTGAGCCAGGCAAAACTTTTAAGAGCTATTACAATTTTTCATGGGGTTTTTATGGTTTGTCTTTCTTCATAGACCAATTGCTCCTGCTCTAGGCTATTTGGCTGCTCCCACTGGGCATCTTGACATGAGTGTGCTCAAGCTGAGTTAAAACAGACTTGAAAGGCAATGAATTCCAAGTGTTCTCCTAAAGTCTGACATGTATTTCCCTAAAACTAAAAATACCATTTTGTATATGAAACCCTTTGGAACAGGGTATTAACTGGCATTACCTGAATCCACCCTGTTTTAATTCTCACTACGTGTCAATTAATGCAGTGCACAGGTGGCCTCAGGAGGCAAAACGTAATTTCTAATATAGGCGGAAGGATTAGTGGCAGTTTTCATCTGGACCTCTCAGTAAGTGAGGTTTGTATAAAGCTTTGTTGGACTTTTTTGCTGGATCATGTCTCCTGCATTAAAGGACTAAAAAGTAAGCCATCTTTCTAGTCTCTCAGCTTCTCAGTAGAAACTGTGTCTTTCTTCATCTCTTAAAATTCCAGAATGATTCCCATCTGTTGGAAATTAGCTGACTTCCACAGAAGCCAAGATATGCCCAGCTTGCAATTCGGCTAAGATAAACATCAAAGTGAGCACCTGTTGGACCCTTTAATGTGTCACATTTTCCTAGACTTCGACTTGAGGTCTTTGCTTACCTAAGAGCAACTAATTCCAGTAACCAGTGAATCCGAACTTGTTCAATGCCGCCATGTGGAACAGAAGAAATGTAGGCAAGGTTCAGCTCTTGATCTTTGCTCAGGTCAAACAGGTCAGCACGGCTGTGAGGCAAAGGAGGGCTTCAGGAAAAGATGGACAGAAAAGACACATTGAAATATTAAATAACAGCTCCACAGGGCATGCAAAGATTCCTATGCCACATCCCTACACCACCTCCATGCTCCTACATGGCCTGAGGAGCACTGCCTAACATGAGACAAAAGCAAAACCGAGTTGCAGGTTATTTGGGGCCAACTGGCTATACACGTTGGTCAGCAAAGCAGAATGCAACCTGGGTGCATCTCAGCTCCATGCTCAAAGGAAAACCGTGCCAGCAGTCACTGCTGCCCATACAGCGATCGCAGGCAACAATGGCCAGAAGAAACCATACAGTGACAGTTGCCTTGTCTCTGAGTAACTAATCATAAAGGAGCTCACTGTCCTTTTAGGCTTTACAGTGGAAGTCAGACTTGCTGACGTCTGCAGTAAGAAAAATATGGGCCTCACCTTCCTGATGAAGTTCACACAATGACATTAATTTTTTGTCTGCTGTGGACGCTACTACACTTTATAGAAGCAGAATTAGATGCTCAGAGCCTTCACATTCTTCAGTCATGTTCAGCTAACCCTTAAGCATTAGAAAGCACAGGAGTGTGCAATTTGAGGTTTCTATGTTTGATTCTGCAGGCAGTTTAACAGGCTCATGGCTATACAGCAACAATCATATCAACTTGACTTTGATGTCTACTTATTGCACTGAAATTAACATTACACTGTGGCAAATTTCTGTGGTTCCTATCTCCACAGATAAATACTGCAAGATGGAGATCTCAACCCCACCCTTCACAAGTCAGTAACTTAGAATGCTGCGCAGTTCACTGGGTCTGGGCATCCTAAGGGACTTCGATTAAGCCTCCTTGTATTGTGCACATTCTGAATGATAAAGCATTTGTATGACAAGAAGGATAAAACAACACTGTCCCTCAGGCTTGGTAAAATCCATCCATTGTCATCAAGAGATGACTTGTGCTCTAACTACATGCTATATGCAAACTGTTGAAGGCGAAAACTGTTCTAGTCTATGCCTTCCCTGTTGTAGTCTGTCTCCTATGATATCAACCAGACTTGTGCTGACTGTAACTCTGCTGGGAAGAGTAATTTATGTCATCCTTGCCTACCCTGTCCCCATACATATCATCATCCACCACCAAGGGCCCTACTGAATGAATCTGCTAGTGTATAACCATTTCTGTACAAAGGGAGAAATGCCTGACCCCACTTAGACAAGAACTTGACACAACAGAGATACTGCCTATCTATTACCCCATCTCCTGTATCCTTATCTGAAAGTTCAAGTCTTTACACAAACCACATCCATTTATAATCTTACTACAAACCAGCCAGTGTATGTGAGCCCCTCTCTGCAGTTTCACCAGCATACAAGGTACTTAAAAGCCATCTCCATAAGACAGCTTCAAGTCACACAAGTAATACTGAGAATTTACCAGCTCCACTCTTACTAAAAACATATCAGCCATTTGGGTCTTTCTAATTGTTCCAGTAACTAAAGACAATGTTAACACTCAGATTCTGATGGAGTGCTTTACTACTACTCCGAAATTCAAACTGGCTTCCACTAATAGTGGCAAAGACAATTATTTTTGCTTACTACATGTTGAATAAACTCTGAAATTCACACCCTGTTAGAGAGAAATCTTGCAGAAACCTTGATGGGATACAAAAGAAAGCTGACAGAACAGTGGGTTTTCTTAGTGGTGCTATCAGTATCTGTCCTTTCTGAGTGCAAAGTGCCCATACCAGGTTTTCTCAGCTGCTGATCCACAGCTGGACACGTGCCCAGAAAAGAAGCTTTGGCAGCTGGAAGACAGCTGTGCCACTGCATGAGCTTTCAAGGGATTTTCAGAAATACTAGTGTTGGCCAGGTGTTATAAAAGAGTAACTGCTGACCCATGGATAGCCTCTGCCTCTGCTACTGCTCCTCTGTCTTTCCTTCACGTATCTTTATGTTTCCAGCTTTCCAAAGTTTTTCACACAACTAAAACCATGAGTGTTTCATAGGTTGCAGTTTAAACGGGCTAAACATACTATTTTTAAGGCAGATTTTCATTAATGTTTCCTAATATTGCAAGAAAAATTTAAAACAAAACAAAAAAAGAAACAAACAACAAAAGAAAAATCCTGAAAGCCCAAGCATTTCTCTTCATCAGAATGTGTTTTAAATCCTGTTCTGTTCCCCACTCGCCCCTGAAAATCTAAAGAAAAATCTTGCAAGTTTTTTCTTAGGGGACCTTTATGCATTATACAAAAAAAAAAGTGCACAAAGTCCTTTTTCCAAAGCACATGCTCATTCCATCCCTATTGCAACTCTTTTCCATGTAAGTGTTATTTAACCCACTGTAGGCGTAAATGAAGTAGATCATAATCACTTTAGAGTAAGATGCCTGCTAGAAGCTTTTGGTAGTCTCACAAAACTTAAAGGCTGTTCCAACCCCAGTTAGCTGAGCAAGACCAGGCTTTCTCCGAGAAGTAAAGCACGACCAGAATA
The DNA here is from genome assembly GCA_013398275.1 of Promerops cafer. Taxonomy (NCBI): domain Eukaryota; kingdom Metazoa; phylum Chordata; class Aves; order Passeriformes; family Nectariniidae; genus Promerops; species Promerops cafer. The sequence continues at coordinate 373,032 of VZSE01013745.1, forward strand.
CAGGGATTTCTGCATGGTCACCGCCTTCTCCCTAACTCGGGTCAACCTGACCCACTGGCTGCATCCGGTGATGCATCTGGAAAACGTCTGTCAAGAAGAACAAACTCCCAGAACTATCAGTCTTTTGTTTGGTAGTACTAGAACTCCCTGAAGTTTTTCCTGGGGCCCTTTAGGGGCCTTGGCAATGGAAACAATGAAAAGTAAAGGGAAATGAGTCCTGAGTATCAACACATGTACTGTGCTGGGGAAGAAGATGGACTTTACATGTTCGAGGGGTCAAGGAAGCAAGTCAGCGAAGAGGACACGAGGCCTATTTTTTGTCCAGTTCACATGAACTGGCCACATCCCACATCCCGCCCTACACTGTGGAGCTGGTCCAGCACCAGGCTAAGCAACAAGGGGCAGCAAGGGCCCTCTGATCTCACAGCAGCAAGCCCGGGAGAGCCTCGGTTCCTCCTGGAAGGCAGCGTCCGCACGCCCTGGGGATCGAGAGGGCGGGATGCAGCCGAGGCGAGGGCCGAAGAGCCTCTGCCCAGCGGCTCGGGGCCCGGAACCGCGCGGCGCGCGCTTACCAGAAGCCAGTGCTCCTCCAGAAGTGCTGCAGGGGCCGCTCGGCTCGCCGGGCATCCACGTACACCTCGTACGCCGCGGAGCCCGCGCCCAGCGGCACCAGCAGCAGCCACAGCAGCGGCCCCATGGCGCCGCAAGGGCCGCGGGGCCGGNACGCCCGCACTCCCTGTGCCAGGCCCGGGAAGGCCGCGGTGACGGGAACGGAACCACCCTCCTTCCCCGGAAAAGCGTAGGGGCAGGGGGGGAGCTGTGTCCGCTGCCTACGTGTAAACCAATTTATTGATCTCAGCATGTCAGAGGGGAATGTGCGCTCTCAGCCCAGAAAGTCAGCCGCATCCTGGGCTGCCTCCAAATCAGCGTGGGCAGCAGAGCGAGGCAGGGGATTCTGCCCCTCTGCTCCCCTCTGGTGAGACCCCGCCTGGAGTGCTGCATCCGGCTCTGGGATCCATTACAGGAAGGACGTGGACTTGTTGGAGCAAGTCCAAAAGGGCCGTGAAGTTTGTAAGGGGGCTGAAGAACTTCCCCTACAAAGACTGGCTAAGAAAGTCGTGGCTGTCAGTCCTACAGAATAACGGATACAAATTGAAAGAGGACATGTGTAGCTTAGTTATTAGGAAGAAATTCTTTACTGTGGAGGTGGGGAGATGCTGGAACAGTTTGCCCAGGGAGGTTGTGGATGCCCCCTGGCACTGTTCAAAGCCAGGCTGGACAAGTTCCTAAGCAACCCAGTCTAGTGGGATGTGTCCCTGCCCATGGCAGGGGGATATTTGGACTAGGTGATCCTGAAGGTCCCTTCCAGCCCTTAACATTCTATGATTCCATGATTCTGTGGAGAGCTTTAAATGTGCTTTATCACACACAGCCTGCAGCTTGATTCTCTAAATGCTTGTTTGTTACCATGTATACCTGAGGAGTTCCTATTCCATGGGGTGTGACTTGTTTTCAGGATCATTCTCGTTTGCCTATTTTTGTGCCTTCAGGAATCTTGTCAAGCCTTCCAGGTAGGGAATCCAGTTCTATGCTGCTAGCTGCACCCTGAGCTGGCACAACAGCTGCCTTTGGGTGAGCGCTGCTGCCTGGGCTTCAGTGAGGGCTGATGGCATTTTGCTAGTTGGAAAGAGTGATCCATGAGAGAAGGACCTTGCACCCACTTAAGCTGGCTCTTTTGTTAGCTTTCCCTTCAGAGGAATAGATTGGAAGAGATTAACACCTGACAACCAAACACCATAGTGTGATTTTTTGCTTATTAACACCAACCCTGCAGCTCTCTGTCATTAAGTGGGGAAGGTTCACTGTGGGGCCAGTACAAGATGCCAGCAGTTCCAGCACCTAGCTGTGATGGACATGGAAACTGTCCCTTGCAGAGGAACCAACAGCTCAGTCCCCAGTCAAAGACGTGGCCAAAAATTTCAGCAAAAAGTTGTTTTCAAGGGAGAAATCCCCTGAGCCCCATAGGTTCTACCACAGACCACTCCTATTGACATCAGAAAAGCTTGAGCCTTGGAGACCAAGATGACTTTTCCTCAGAGACTGCTGAAACAACTGCTGTTGCATTCAGCTTGGCTGATTTCAAAGTCCAATCTGGAAGACAAGGTGTCAAACCAATACTATGCTCTTTTTTGTCCGGGAAACTTTGGCTGTCCTCAGGCATGCTGTAGAAAGTCCTGAAACACCACAAAGCCATGGATGTAGAATGGTGCTGTGTTGACATTTTAGAGAAGTCTTTCTCAGAACTCCAGGAAAGTCTCTTCCCTGGGAGTTCTAACAAGAACATGACATCCAGATCATTTCCAGGAGGGTCCTTCTCAAAGATTAGGGTAGGGGCTAAAGAGAAAGTCCCCCTTGTTTTCTACAACTTATCCCAAGGCATGGCCAAGTGCTACATGAGGCACACCAGACCTGAACTTGGGAGACAGAAGAGAAGTCAAAACCCTTGCTAGAGGAGAGATTCAACAAAAGGCTCAGTCACCCACAGGTTTCTCTTCCATGTCTAACAAAGCAGCTAACAAGATTTTTTAAGGTACTGCTGAAGAGCTGCAGTTGCCCACAGGAAATCTTTTCTGCTCACCACAGCTGCTCTGGTGCCTCCTGCCTGAGAAAGAAAACCCATCAGAGTTATCTGCACCCTGTGAAGGAGCCCAGTACACCTCTGTTCCTAAAACATCTGAGGGCTGCTGCAGGGAGAGCAGCTGGGAGCATATGGCTTGCTTACCCAATCACGGTAGTCAACTGGATCAACATGTTCTGGCAGCATTTTCAGGTCAGATGCTGGGCTACACTGGCAAAACTCAGTTGTCTGCTCTGCAATCCTCCCAGTCCTCTTCTTCCAGGGGCAGCGGAAATGCCAAGATTACCTCAGATTACCTCCCGCATGCAGTTTGCCAGGTTAAAAATTGATTCAGGGCTAAACCCATATGCTTAGGTTTCTGTGAGCATGGTTCTAGAGACAGCAGGCAGAGCCATGACAAAAACCTTGATCGAGGGGACGTTCCCCTTTTTCCTTTGAGTTTCTGCTCCTCCAAGGGCTGGGAAGTGTCCAGCAGCAGTTTTTCTGTGTAGCATTTTACCAGGGAGGTTTCCCACAGCTGCCACTCCCACCCAAAGAACACTGGGGATTTTACCACAGCCTTCTCCCATCTCGCTGCAAAGACCGAGTGAGAGCTCTTCCTGTACTGAGGCCTCCCTGAGGAGGCACACAGGCATAGGGAAAGGAGAGCAGCACTGTTCACTGGCTCTTTCCATCATATTGAGGCTGACCCTTCCCAACTATCTGGCCAGCTTAAAATCCTCCAGTGTCTCACACTGGGGAGATGAGAGATGTAAAACCTGTTACTCCTAAACTGAGTCATTCCTCTGAGAAAGAGTGCTTAAGGTATTTAGTCCCAGCAGTTCTTCCTGCAGCATCCCTGGAGATGTTCTGAGAACATAGACATTCCAGGCTCCTTCAGACACGTCAGGGAGCTGATAACTTCCTGCTGCATTTTCTTTCTTTGTGAAGAGGTACCTGCACAGTGCACAGGAAATTTGGGTGTATGTATTGAGGGGGTGTGGGGGTGGGGGTGTGTGTGGGTGTGTGTGTGGGTGTGTAAGTTGTGAATGTGTGTGTGCTTTTCTGTTCAGATGCCTCCAGCTAATTTAGTACTTAATTGAATTATAAACTTGGCTTCAAAGAGCATCCCTGGAAATGCCAAAAGGGCTTTGTCACACAGCCATCTCATGCCACATGGCAGGAACAAGACTTTTGCTGTAGCACATGGAACTTGAAGCCTAGAAAATCGTCTGGGGTTATCTGGATATTTTTTGTAATAACTAACTACTGTTGTAAATAACTAATTACTGGTGAGGCCTTCCAAGGTTTATGACAGCTTTTGCTTCTTGGATGACTTCACATTCCCACATGGTGGCAGCTGGTCTTTGGGCACATAGACTTGGCTGAATACTCTCAAGTTTCATGTTACTTCTGATCCAGTCTAACCACGACTTCTGTCCTGCTCTTCTTCTCTGCCACTGCTTGCCTGTTGCTGCTGTTTCCTGTGTGTCAGGTCCAACACCAGGGAAGCTGAAGGGAGGATAATTCATCCAGCTGACTGCCTGGGAAGCATCTCCTTTTTTTGATTCATTTTGTTTTCTTGTGCATAGGTAAGCTGCAGGGACATGAAACTGTGTAGCCTGGTAGTCCACAAAAGAAGCAGCACAGGGGCAGAGGCAGGAGAGAATGAGACTGGCCCTGACTGAACTGCCTGCTCCTATGCTAGAGAAGGCACTGTATGAAATTGTGCTCCAACTCGTGCATCTTCATGGCTTCCATAGTATGGTCAGCGTAAAATCTAACTCTGAAGTGATCCTGTTTCTTGCAGGAATCTGGCAGTTCTATACACCCCTCACCAAACTGCCACTGCGCTCATAATATCTCTGCAACATACGAAAGGTATGAGACATAAATGTCTCACATCAGGAGTCTTATCAGCAACACAGCATGGATCTTAGTTCTGCTTTTCTTATGGATGGCTTGTTTACAAAGCTTGGTTTGTGACAATGTTGCAGCTTTTACCTATGATCTGGTGGGCTTTGTGAGCCCCAAGATTTCCTTCTTCCTCAATTTATTTCCAGCCTTTGGGATGAGTAGTTGAACTGCATGTGGCCTGCAGCTACCTGTTGCCTTTCCCCTCAGTGGGACAGTGCTATGCTGCCTTGAGACAAGCAGGACCTCTAGCACTAAGTTTCTGCCACAGGGTGTGCAGGTTGCAGACAGACATAATACCTGCTCTGTGGTGGTGACTGCCTGTGCTGGACTTGCTTTTCTTGCAGTGATCAGCCCCAGACAGAAGTGGCACATGATGCATGGAGCATGGGTGCACTCCTGAAGGAGCTTGAAAGCTTGAAGGTGCCTGGCACATAACATGCTAGAGTTGCATGGGATTATTGAGGGTTGATCAGCTGTATAGGAGAGAACAGGGTGCGTTACTCTGCTGTAGGGTGGGATGTGCTGTTTCCTCCCAAGGGCTTCAGATTTTTACGTTTTTGTTTCTTTCCTGGTGTGATGCCATAATTTATTTTCCATCTCCCACTTTTGGTGTAGATACAATTCTGACAAATTCAGAAATGTTTCATGGCTTTTCCAGTGGACTTTCTGGACTTCGTAGCTAAGGTGGAGGTGTTCTGTGTCCTGAAGAGACCAACTGCTGGTATACAACATAGTCTGGGTAGATGCAAACAGACTCAGAGTGATGAATATACTTTGCAACCTTTTACAAGTGCTCAGTCATCATTACTTAGTTTACCTAAGAGGTGAGTAGGAAGTCTTGTTATCACCTCTGCTGAATACAACAAATTTAACGAGTATTATGTGAATGCTTGAAATTCTAGACATCATCCATGTGCATATCTCTAATATCCCAAAGCTGGCTACATTCAAGCCAGGATTTGACATCTCCCTGCATTTGTGGTACCTCAGTATATTTCATCCAGTGCAGGTAGCCTAGGGTTATTTGTTAAATGCTCTCTCATTTTTCCAGGGACATGGACCTTATCACCCAGATATCACGTTCCATTCCACCTTGATTGAATATGACTCAAGGGGATTGTTTTGCTGCAGTTCACCACTGTACAACTGTTTTTGTCGTCAGCTGTAACCTGGTACATCTAATTCTGTCTAATTCTGACTGTTAGGCTGAGGGCTTCACATCAGCCTGGCAGTGTGCTTTCTCAGGGCTTGTCTTGGCCAGAGATTGTTTTAGCTGTGGTAAGGGCTGTTTGATAGTTGTGTGACTGCTTTCTAAATTTTTTTAAGAAGAACACGAAGAACATTAACAAGTGGACCTTTCTGAGCACTGAATTACACTTCATGGTACTAAACAAGTGGAGGCTGTGATCAGCCACTGGTAGCTTGGCATCTATGGTAACAGTTTCCAGGTACTCCCAAATGCTACAAGCCATGCATGCCAGCTTTTATTTTGCAGCTGATGCAGATGGGAGTATTTATTATTTATATATCTGGTTTTAATTGATCAGTTAACTTATCATTTGCCATAATGCTCTGTAAACAGAACCCAAGAGACTATTTTTTTTGTGAATTAGAATTAAAATTGTCTGTATTCAGTCTGAAAACAAGTTTTGGTAATCTGTGATGCTGGTTGGGCTAGTACAAAGGATGACTCATGGATGGAACTTTAGGTTCAGGTTAGATGCCAGTCAACAATTAATAAATACACGTTTGGAAGTCTGTCCCCAAAATGGAAAGGCACAGGATGTACATATCCTCATTTGTTTGTTCCACAGGACATGGATTGTAACTGGTGTTTTGCGTGGGCTGTGGAGAGGCAGAGGCAAAAATAATAACAAATCAGAGAGTCCTCTAGAAAAATCAGAATGGCCACTCTGTGAGTCCTCTGAAAGCTTACATTGGCACTTTTGTCTAAACAAGTCAACCCAGATGTACTCAGTTAAAAATATATCTCCTTTACAAAGCTATTTGCTGCTGTGACACCAAGTATAGACGTAATTTCTGTATTAGACTTCCTGTGGCTATCACATGAGCTTGTGAGTCAACCCATTAGAAGCTTTTCCAGTTCTGAACCATGTCAATAACTGAGACCATAAGTACTCTCACAGTGCTGTGCTTGTGAAGCAAGTAAAGAAAACTAAAAGCGTTGGGCTACTACCCCTATCAAAACAAGGAATAAAGATCTTTTCCTCTGCCTTCTCAGCTTTATTGCTTACAACCAGTCAACCAAAGTTCGAAAATAAATGCTCTTTCATTCTACCATTGCTGCAGCAAACCTGTGGTTTGTCTCTAATCCCTTTTATGTCTATCTCATATAAGCCCTAATTAATGTTTAATTCCTTACTAAAGTCTTCCATTAAGGATTCACTTTATTTCTGGGAGGCATGGGGCCATCACAACTAACATGCATCATTTGTTTGACAGTTTTATGGTTCAGCTGGAACAATTTGCAGAGCTGTCCATCAGTATCTTCCCCATGGCTTTGCAGCCTTTCTATTTTAGTCATGAAGTGCAGAACAGAGCAGAGTAACAGGCCACTAAGTGATACTTAGAAACTGAAGGAATAAAGTTCAGAAAAGCCACTGAAAATACTTTGCCTAATAATTTATTAAGTTGTTTTAGTTGTTTTGCAAAGGTTTAATGCCAGTACAGTAGAAGAGGGGAGCTGTGCTTCAGAGATGTCTTCTCAGCAGTGCAGGACTTGCAATATCTTTGTTTCATGGGTTTACACAGTTCTCTCCATCAAGAAGTAGCACTGTCAGTTCTCTGAAGCTCTAAGAGGGGATGACAGATACCTCTGCTGTTTTAGCATGGCCTTGGCAGTGCGCTGTGAAAGGCTGGTAAAAGCCTTTCTGTGCTCTCCCAGTGTTTGGGCCTCATCTGATAAGGCACCAGAAGGGAGAAAGTAAGAGATGTCAACAACTTCAGTTGTTGGGCAGCTCTGCAGGTGCATTGCCTTGCAATAACAGAACAAATCTATGTCCTAAGCCCTCCAGAGTTGGACAATCTCAAGCTGTCTGTGATTTGGCTGTGCATCTCCTTTAGGTACTTGCATATAATTCTTTGGCATATATCCTCCCCTGCACTACCTGTCTTAGACTCGTAACAGACCTTGTATCTTGATAGGTTTACCTGTGGTCACAGCTGCACATGAGCCATTAATAAATGGTGACAGTTTGTGATAACATTCCCATTTCATTGTCTTTCCAAATGATAGTGCAGAATATTCATGGCCAGCATTCCATACAGCTTCGCCGTGAAGCCCATTCTTCTACAGGAACAATGACCAGTCCCAGGGCAACAGCCTCTTGCCAGCTTCTTCACCGTTTTATACAGTGCTCTCTACAGGCTTTTTGTAATGGCAGGAGTCTGCTGAAACACACAGCACTGTCATATGAAAACTCCAGGGTTTGCACCTCAGCCTTACGGCCATGCTTAGCCTGAGGCACAGTGAGAAAACAAGTAATCCTGAAATTATGTGGCACAGTGGTACCCAAGCTAAAGTAAGGTGGACTTGTTGCATGGCTTAAAGATTGTTGCTGTGCTTGCCCACAGGTTTCCATGCAAGGAGAAGGAGTAGGTTATAATTGTGGGTAGATAATGAATGGGAAATCTTCTCATGTAAGGTTTTCTCATTTGCACAGTGGAGGAGTGGGTGTGCTCAAGTTAACTGAGTACTCTTTTCCAGGGAAAAGAACTCTTAAAATAATGCATGTTAAAATGTGTTGGTTTTGAAGATCACACAACATATGAAAAGGGAGCACAAGGTCATTCAGCTTCAGGAGTTTGCAGCTGCTTCCCACACAGAACACGTGAATACTTCTGCACAGTTAGAATTCCCAGTTTTACCTCCTTCTGAAAATGGAATGCTAAACTCATTGAACAGGAGCACAACTGCTTTCCTCCAGAGCCCAAAGCACATTTAGCAGCTCAGCAGATATGAGCATTGCACATTCATTTGGGATTTTATGGATATGTGCATCTGTACCATTACATTCTGTGGTGCAGCCTAATCTGGACAGAACAGCACTATTGGAGTGATCAGATTAACACAGTGCATCCATTTCAAATAGTCCTTGCACTCATCCTTCCCTATCTATCGACATGATTAGTAAAAATGTATATGCATGCACAGACACAAACACACAAATAGATATTCCTCTTACCAAGAGAGTCAACTCTCAATTCCTTGTCAATCAGTGGTTACTGTCTGCAAACACATCTCATTAGAGTGATGACATCCAAAATTATCCTTTTTCTACATGATGGCTTTATTTTTCTTCATGGGGCATATTCTGCTGCTCCCAGATTTCCATCTGACTAAACCTTATATTTTCCAAACCAGATCCTCTACTTTGGCTTGTATTTTGTAAACTTCAACCATACTGATAAAAATTTCTTCACAGTTGTTGGATTTTTTTGGTTGAAGATGGAAGGATAAAACAAACTATAGTAGCAAGAGAAACAAAATAGAACTGAGAAATGTCTTCGATATCTAATTTTGTAAGAAGTAACAAAGTATTCTGTGGGTACAGGCTACCAAGGCAGTACAGTCTAGAGGTGTTTTATCACACTGGCTTTGCATTTTAATAGTTTTCCCTTCCTAAAACTAACAATTTTCTTTTCAAGAGATCTAACTTCAAAAAACCCCACAAATTAGAATTTAAACACAAATTATTTTACCTGAAAAATTTCTGCTGGCTTCTTTGCAAAAAATGCGTTTCATTTAATTTTTTGCTTTCTTGCAAACATTGACCTTCTCTGAATTGCAAGGCTTCTAGCCATCTCTAAACAAGGGGATCCTGTTGGCTGAGCCAGCAACACTTCAGTTGCAGCAGATGTTAGCTGTCATTGCTGCTCACTTCTCAGGGAATTTCAGCCTTTGCTCTTCCTTGTCAAGCTGCAGCTCATTGACAATGTAAATACGTCAGACAATCACTGACACACTCTTGCTTGTCTTGGTGCTTATGTTTGTCATGGCACCAACGCACTGTGGAGCCCAGTTGACGCCGTGTGTCAGTTTTTCCTCTTCATCATGTCTTCCCCCTAATGTTCACATTTGTGGCCCTGGAGCATTTTAACTGAATTTACACCCTGATTGCAAGGGGTGTCCTGCCAACTTATATTTACCTTCTTCACCGTTGATTCAAAACTGCTGCATCTTCTGTAGTGTAAATGAACGACAGTTGAAGGTTGCCCTTTTATGCACATTCCATCTCAACACATGCTCAGGCTTTGATTTTATCTTCATATTTACATCCCTCCTTAAGCAGGTAATGCAGGATGATTTAAGATACTTTTAATAATGTGTTACTGGATGCTCTGACAAAAACAAATCACAATACTTGTGTACAGCACTCATCTGCCCAACTATATTGGTGATTCTTATCATGTATTGCACCAATTTTTGCTTCATCAGATACTAATATAGATGAGTCATGACCTCAAATACCATAGATGTACAGTATTACTGGTACAATGCCTTAAGGCATCTATCATATAAAGTTGACATAGGACATGCTGCACAGCTCTGGAGGCCTGCAAAGGAATTGTCTTTTTTTTTCTCACTCCTTTCATCCAATTTTGTCCATAAAAACAAGCAAATTATTCTCATTATTCATGTAGATCTACCCTGATTATTATCCATCTGAATATCTTCCTTGTTACTCCTACATTTCAAATTTTAGAGGGTGTTGGGTGGTACAAGCATACAGCAAATGGATTCTGTGCTAGTCTCAGAGCCTAGAGAAGATCTGAGATTTAAAACTTTGTTATCTTGTTGTGCCAGATGAAATAATGGGAGGAAAAAGGATGGGATCTAGCTAGCCCAACCTAAACCACCCAGAAGGCAGAGTTAGCTAGTCCCTGCAGAACAAGCTCTGAGATGTCTCTGTCTGAAGTCTCTGTAGCAGCAAATCTTCTTCTACTGATGGTGGAGAAAGCCTTGAAATGGATGCCTCATTTCTGTATAGCTAGAGCTAGATGGAATGAATCCCCATCAATCAGATTATCTACTTCTGCCTGAAGCAAAGACAGGAACATCTCAGCTCTGCCTAAACCTAAAATTTCGTCACAGAGACTGTGGCATTGGCAACAGATCACCAAACACTCCTGGTCTAATCCCAAGGCTGTATACAAAACTTGAAGCCTCTCCCCTTTGGACACTGCCTTTCAGCATAATAGCCAGTGGCAATACTTTTGTAACTAAAGCAGATGATGTTTTAAATTAATTTTTCCACTTCCTCCCTCTCTCAGTCACAATGCCCATTATGAGGTTGCTGATATTCCTTCCTAAAGCTTTTTCAGACAGAGCACAAAAGAAAAGATGGTTTCTGACCATAATGACATCAGGCTTTCTCTTAGACTTTTTGGCCAGAGGCACAAGAGGTATTGATGGCTCAGCCTGTCCTAGAAATGTCAGAACACATGAGATTCACAAAGCCATGCATTAAATGAAGTGTACAGAACTCTGTAGCTGTCAGACAGTAATTTAACAAAAATGAAGCTTTGCTATATAAAGAAGAGTCAGTCAACTTTGCTGATGTCCTCCTGCCTCCTTCACTAATACTAAGTTATCCATAAGGAGAAATGGACAAGTCCACTGACCTACCAGAAGCAGGATCTTGCCACTTAGTTCTTGTTAACCTAAATGCTTCCATTTGTGCCTTCAGTTACAAAATTACTGTTTTCTTAGCAGGATTGCTCTTCACGTAAGGATGAGGTGTTAGTTTTTTCTTTCTGAATTACCAGAAGATTTGGATCTTAATTTATTATCCATTTTATCTGGAATGGGCTGCTAGTCTCCTTTGGCAGACTTGAAGTGCTCTCCTTCCAGATGCAAACTTAAGCCAGCCCCCAAAGTTTAAAAAATCATGTTTCAGGACCTCTGGAGCTGGGTCACTTACACTAGGGTGTCTTTGTTCTTTATGCTGATGCCAATTTAAGTTCTGTCAGTCCCACAGCAGTCTTTTTCTCAGCACACTTCACTTGAGCCATCAATTAAGTAAAGAATTAAGGGATTCAGAAATTAGTTTTTAAAAGGATTAAAAATATTCTCTGCTAAGGAAATGGATTTGTCTGAGTGGTTCTGCTTATAGAAGGATGGCACCATTTTCTAAGGATAAAAGAGTCCTCTCCCTGTCCTTCATATAAATCAATTGGCAGCTGAAATATTTTGCAGAGGAGATATGTCATGATGAGATTTCATGGGAGATGTCATTTGGCTGCTTGCTCTTCTGAGAGTGTTGTATGTTACCACAGTCATAGCATGCTTCCCCTCGCCAGGAACTCTGTTAGGGAAGTTTAGGTTTGGCCAAATACTCCTTTAGTTCATTTCTCACAATTTGCCTAAAAGGAAATTAAAATTGCTTGTGAGAATCTGCATGATTTTCTGATAAACTGTAGGAATGGCTCAGGTAAATAGCTTTGGGCTATTTAAAACAGCACTACTAAGGCATGTCAGCACAATCTGAGTTCAAGTTCTATGGCACAGTGCAGACTTACTTTCAGCACTGAGGTAACAATTTTCTCTTTCAAGGAGATCAGAATTCTTCAGACACTTGCACCAGTTCCTTCTGGAGAGGAAAAATGTCCTCTGTGAAGAATTCTGACAAAAGTCTCAGCTGGTGGGAAATCCAAGCACACTTAATGTGCTTTTTTGCATGTTAAGGATCTGATGTCAGTGCTGCTCTAAATCTCTGTGCTTTGACTAGTTTTCACAGAGTCTAAAGAAAAACATGTACACAATTTCTCAGTTCCACATGGAATCTTTACAGGACTATTGAGGTCTGACTGACTAAGTTCTTGCCTGTTTCTGTTGTTGGTTTTGCTCTAAAATGTTTCAAGAACTTGTGTCTATAATTTTTGGCAGAAGGGCTCCTCCTGACCAATTTCCAGTGAAATCTGATGAAAAACAGAAAAAGAGCCTTATTTTCAGATGAAATTATGATTGTGAATATGTCTGATTGTCCAGAAAGTATCTCTTAGTGGTTAATGCATTGAAGCCCACATTTTCATGTTCAATTTTTGTTGACTCCCCTGATTGCTCAGTGCTTTGGCTGTTACAGTTGTTCGTGTAACCACTGAGCTCCTCCTTTTCCTCCTTGTCTTGCCTCTTGTGTCAGTTTAGAAACTGACACCTCTGAAGCTTGTCTGCCTGTCAGTGTGTTTGTGCAGAGCTCTTGCAAAGTAAATCTTTTTGACACTGGAACTTTTTTGACAGTGAAATTTGGCTGCCCATGCATTACGTGACTGCATCCTTACTTCCCACTGGCATTAAGAACTCCAGAAACCTTTAGTGATTGGTTGGGAAAACAGGCAGAGAGGGAAATACTGGGTTCTCTCAGACACAAACATTTTTACTACTACATTTCTTGTTCCAGAGTGGTGATATGGTCTTTAGGAGCAAAAGGGAATAAGCTAAGTTAATAAGAGTAACATTCTCACCAATCGCAAGGGATCAACATTACTCACAAAACCAAGCACAGATAATCCCAAGCAAGACTGTTTCTTCAAAATCTACAGGACACTAAGGATAAAAGCATTTCACAAACTCTGAAACGAACAGGATTACTTAAACTTCCAGCTCTGGTTCAGATTTTTTTCTGTTCATTTGCATTTAATAAGGCAAGTTCCCACACAAAATTTTGAGTATGTCTTGAACATATTCAGCCCTTTTTGCCAAATGCAAACATCCTTGCAGTGTCCATAAAATGTTGTAGTATCCTGGGAAATGTTGGAGAGTTGGACATGAAGAATTTTTAAGAGAAACATTAGTAGATCATTTCAATGTTCCAAAATAAGGAGTAAGGGCTGGAGTCTTGAGGACTTCCAAACAAAGCTTGCAACTTCTTTTTGATATGTGTAGAAGCTGTGTCCTTCAACTTTTTCCTCACCTGGGACAGTGTTTCCAATTTCAGGCCAAGGTACTATAGATATTTTCAAAGGGACATTGATCAGTTTCATTCCAGGGCAAATCTGAGAATAGCAGAATTACTACAGACGTGGATTATTTACCTCATATATTTACAAGTTCACTCAAATGGCCCCTTTTTTTTTTTTTTCATTGGATGGGGTGCCTGCAGTGAGCTCAACTTTCAGATTACCAGCACATTGCTAAGCCTTTCCTCCAGCATCAGCCAGGTAAATGGTTTTACTTCATTATCCAACCTTACAAAACCTTTCCCCTTACTTAACTTCTCCTAAGTTCTGTCACCTGACAGAAGATTAGTGACAGAGGAATGTCAAGTTGCCTGGTCTAGACATGGTGTGTTTCTGAGGTTTTTATCCCAGGTAGAATCTGACATTTAATTATATAAATGGATACAGTGTTTATCACCATGCAGTCAAACATTTGTTATTTCTGCTGCACTTGAATATGTTGGGGCCCAACTATTCCAGGAGATAAACCTTATATGAGAAGATTTATCCTTTGTCTTCAAGCTGGTGTTCTTCCTACTCCAGATTTTGGATAAAAATTAGGACAGGTACTGTATTTAACTTATTTCATATCTCATGCTTTTGTTTTCTATATATGTTACTAATGGTTGAAGCAAGAATAGAACTGTTCATTATTTCACCCCTGCTTACTGCTCAAGCAATATTTTTTCATCTCATATTTTTCTGTGCACTCACTGACCCTTACAAAGGTGAATTTTTAATGAATTTTAAAGAAAATTAACTTTCTGTAAATTTGCTGTAAATCAAAAACTGCATTAAGGGAACAATTCAAATGAGATTTGTCCCATCTGAAGAAACAACAGAGACTATTATGTCTCGTCTGGGAGAAGTCACATTGGTTAGTCAACACATATATGTTAGTACACTATTTACCATACATACACATAGCTCCTGCCTAGCTTCTACAAATGCTGCTTTGTACCCCTTAGGGATCTAAAAGTGAGCAGGAGGAACGGTCACGGCTGTTGAGATACTGAAAGTTTGGAGGGAAAAGATGCATACACAAAAAATAAGGTTCCATCACTCTTTCAGCTCATTGACCTGCCTATTTCCCTAATGACAACTTGGTTCTTCTTTTTCAATTGTTAGGGGATTTTTTCCACACTAATTCCTTTAAAGACTCTTCCCCTCCCCCTTTTATTTCTTTCCCCAACCACCAAGTTCTCCATGAATTTTATTATTTCTTTGGAACACACCCACAAATTTGCTAAAATACTGTTTAGATCTCAGTACACTAGAACATGGCCTGAGAGTATTTATTCAGCCAGGACATGACCACAACCATGGCTCAACAAGAGCACTGCTAGGTGTGCTCTGTTCACATGGTGCTTGAGTTTCTTGATCTTTCCAATAAGCTATTATTTCATGAACTTATAAGGGCTAAAACTGGGCATTTGCATCTTAATCCCTTTTAGGCTAGGCAATTTCAGACATTCAGTCTGAAGCTCTTTACTGCAGTCATATTCCCATCATTCACTAGCTGAGTCTGGCCCTGTACCTTTTGTTAAAGACCCCTACCCTTTCCACTCCTCACACTCATTGCTATTGTATTTTCCCTAACAATATTGCTACTATATCCATTATCCTCACTACAGGGAAAGGGCATGAGGAAACTTCCCCACAGTCACTGAACCCAACATTTTCATGATGTTATGTCATAGCATCCCTTTAAGCATTCCCATTTACACTTCTGCTTGATTTAGTCTTTTCCCTACTTAAGAAATGCTAAATTTCTTAGAAATAAAATGTTGGCTATACTAGCATCCCTGGAGGCAATGCATATGTCAGTATAGAATTTGGTGGCTTCCACAAGATCTTATTCAAACTTGTGTGGTCTTCACGTTATTTCTGCTATCTCAACTGTGTGCATAAAGCTAGACATTTCTGCTGGCCTCTGTCTGTTACAGCTCTTTAGAGTTGCTTCAAAATATTTTGTGATTTCCGTTTTGGGATTGAGGAGAAATGGTATCTATGGCAAGGAGCTCAAAAGAGAGTACAGAAATATCCAATGCACCCTCCCTACAGTGTCAAAGTATGCTTGCAGCAAAGAAAGGCATTTACATTATGGAAGTGTAGAAACATATATATTACATGTTCAAAACCTACTCCCATGAACTGTTGCTTTAGTAGAGAATTCTAAAAAAGCTGAGCTTAGGTGATTGGTTTGAAGTTTAGTTCCTTGAAATGGATCAGATTTTATCAGCCTATATAATCTCCATCAAGTTACAAGAAGAGTTGGTCCAAGCTAAAGTTAAGTGAAGGTAAAAATAAGGGATGCTGTTAGTACAAGGAAAGGTGCTTTGAGGATGTTGCCATCAGTGACGCTTTAGCTTATAAAAGATGGATCTTGGTATTGTACTCTGGTTACTGCATCTGCTTCAGTCAGGATGATGGGAATAGGCATCCCCATTCATGTGCTTGGCTATTCAGTGTATACTGACTGCCTGACTTACTGACTGCCCATGTCATAGCTGGGGCAACAGGGGCAGACTCACAGAGGTGCTGTGGTTCAATCTCTTTGGTGCAAAAGAAAAATTAAGAAAGGACTTTATTACAAAGCAAGCTACTGAACTGAAGAAATCCTTGCTCAGTTTGTGGAAATGCCCTAATCAACTCAAGTTTCAAGGCCTCTTCCCACACATAATTTGAAATCTGACTAACAAAAAAAAAAAAGTCTTTAGTATAAAAGATCCTGCCTAAAGCATAAGCACATTATTCTGCATACAGTAGTCATTGAAGTTCCATCTTCACTCATGCTTCACATCTCCTGCACACTGGAAGCCACTGGTCAGTGTCTGGTGGATCAGAGAGCAAACATTGTTGGCATATGAGGTCCCAGAGCATGAGGGAGGCCAAAGGCCAGGATTTACACATGGATGAGATCCAGGCTTTGCTGCAGGGAGTGTGAACGTATTGCCCAGGGTGTGACACTTGGCAAACTGGACTGTAGCCACCCTTTAGCAAAGGGTAGTGTCCTGGAAGGGCTTCTGTGACAGCTGAATGACTTCCAACAAGGCAGTGAAAGCTGGATTCCTAATATTATTTTGATAAATGCATTATTAGCCTGATTTATTGTAGTAATACCAGAAGTTGAAACAAAACTTGGATCCCAACAGCACTCAGGGCTAACACAGATTAACAGCAATCTTTTATCTCTGTGAGACTGCAGTTGTCACATATAAGGCAGGTACAGCTGCTGCCAGTATTGCTTCTGTGAAGCTGTAGGAAATTATACTGTGTGAGGGAGGTGAGAGGTGGAACACAGACCAAGAGCCCATCAGGCAATCACCTGCCTGTTGAAGTGGGGGAGAAGGGATAGGGCTGGGAGGATGCAGTTCAGAAACAGAGCAGGAGTAACCAAGAAAAGCAGCTGAGAAAGCATCTGGGTGATGTCAGATGGGAGAACATAGAGAGCAATGATTTTCTCTGCCTTAGTAATAGATGCATACTTGTTACTGAAGGATAACTTTGACAACATAAAAGAATAGAATTCTGGTTTTACCTCCAGAAGGTGTAAATTTTTGACCTTTTTGCGACCTTTTTTGCCCAACTACTTGTGTGAAAAATGTCTCTTGAGGAGTCCTACTTTGAGCCCAGTGCTTGCTGAGATCAAACACTTCCCTCAGAGGGTTGTCACAGATGGCGTTTGCCTCCCTGCCGAATGTCTGCAAAGCCTTGGATGGTTGAAAACTCTGTTTTATTTCTACAGTCAACTGTCTTGAAAGATCTAGAAAGTGATGGTATCCAAATGCCATGAATCAGAACAGAGCGTTTTATGGTAAAACATCAGTGTTCACATGCTGATGAATTGCCCATGCAGCACAGACATGGAAAAATCACTAGTCCATATAAACTTTTCAAGCTAAACTATTCCTTCATCACTCAGAACCTAAGGATCTTCATGTTCCAGCCTTTAGAGATTGTCCTTCAATTACCTGCTCAATTTAAGTATCTCCCATTCTCAGAAATCTCCCCTCTGTGAGCTTTAGTAAGTTTCCTGTATACCTTAATTTAGCTAATGCACAATATATCCAAGGCTGATTACAGAACTGTCAGTCAGATGGCAGGACTTGAATGATTCTTTCACTATTCCATTACTACTTTTACAACATCAAGTTCCAGTTGTGAAGTGTGTCTATGCTAGAAACCTTTTTGGTGGGCAGATTTTGTGCATCCCTTCAAGCTGCTTGACCTCTTTTTCCTGAGTAAAGAAACCAGAGATTTTTTTCTGAGTGAATATATGCTTGAAGGGTAAAAGTACATGTGAAAGGACTAAATCAGCCTCTTCTTCCACACTTAGAGGGCAAAAGAAAGATAAAAGCCTGTCAATATATGCTTTCTGTTTGAGCCTGGCATTTTGACTCCTCTTTTGGCCAGTTCATATTAGATTAAATTAGGTACCTTCCCAAGCAGCAGTGATTCACAACTTTTTGCTCTGCTTCCAGCTGGCATCCTTGTGCTGAGGCAGTACCTCAGCTGGTCTCTGCATTCTCCATCTGGATCCCTCACTGGCCGCTTGTCATGGCTCACTTTGAACTTTGCCTTCCTCTTCAGCCTTTCCCAAAGGCAGCACCCACTCCAGCAGGGTCTCAGCAGCAAAGTCCATCCTGCTGTCTGCTCACTGAATGACTGGTATTGCCTCCAAATTCAGCCTGCTTCCCCAGTCCCTTGCTCCCCATAACAAAGCAGTTCCTTCCCTCAAGCAGTTTTATTCCCTCAAGTGGCAGTAAGGATCATCTTTGCCAGCTGGCCTTGCACTGCTTTCCTTCTCTCTGGAGGGGAAGGATACTCATTACCCTCACCTCTGAAGACCTTTCAGTCTGCAGCCACTTCTCCCACTTGATTCCCTGGCCTGGTACATTTTTGGAAAGAACAAAAATTTTGAAAATGTCAAAATGTTTTAAGTTGGGGTGAATTTGTTTTCAAATTGTATTTATCTTACCATATGTCATCCTTCTAGAAGCACTGGACTTTAACTGGAGTGCATATGCCATGACTGCAGCCAGCCACAGGCATCTTGTGATGCTACATGGCTGTGTAATTCTGTTAGCCAGAGTGTACCATGGGCACATCAATTCAAGAAGAAACTGTGAACTTCATTTGGTAAGATGAGGAAACTGCAAGTTTCTGGACCTGGACTGTTAACACCATTCTAATAAACATTGCAACTTGGGAAAATCTGGCATAAAGCAGATTTTTTTTGTGGTTTTACTTCTTTCCTAGGAAAATGTTGGCAAAATGGAAATTTAAAAGACAAATCACCATGCTGAAACCCACATTTTCATCTTAAAATTATTTGCAAGGAGAATTTATATCTAACTTCAGCTTAGAGATGCCTCATAACCATGCCTTGTGGTGTGTAAGTGCCTACACTTACACTGCTGCTTTTGAGAGAGCAAAATGACTCCCAGACTTCCAAACACTCATGGTTTTGTTTCTTTTGCTTTCTCATCTTTCTGCAGAAGGCTCCCCCTCTCTAATGAGCTCAGGAGTAACGTGTCTGTAATCCGTAAGGATTTACTTTTCATCCCTCAAAACTTGTCATGGGCAACTTGGTCCACTTCAAGGATCTTCTTTTTGCAGTCAACTCAGTCCTAAGTCTTTTTCCTCCAGACAGTCCTCTTCCTTTCTTTACTTTAACAATTTGTATAAATGACAAATTACTTTCTTCTTCCATGCTGCAGCTTTGCCTCTGTATTTTGTTGTATGAAGAGCATCCTTTTTTCATTTTCTGGCTTTTTTTTTTTCTTCTCTCTGCACTTACACAACAAGGCAAGTGCCTGAAAGTGCAGCGGCATTTCTGTTTTGATCAAATCATTCATCCAGTCACTTGGACTTGTTCATGCTGGATTGAACACACATAAAGGAGATTCCCTGTCCGAGCTGCTTTCTGGGAGGCTGGATGGCACCAAGGAACCTGTGGTGCCTTCCACCCCACTGCAGCTAAACAGGACCTCAGTTTCTCAGATCCTTTCCCTACAGATTCTTTTCAGGCATTCCTGTTGCAAGGACATGTGTATTGAACACCTGAGGAGGGAACATGCATCGACCTTTAAGGGATCATGAGATCAGGTTTTTTTAACTTCTGTGATTAAGAGTAACACACTGCTGCAGAGAACTTGGCCTGTAACAGCACCTCGTGGTTTTTTTCTTTATTCTGCTTCTCCATTTTCACACTAGCATACAGGCATAGGAGACTGCACACAGAAGGGAAAAAAAGTTAGAAGAATTGATGTTGTAAAATGACTGTCAGGAAAGAACTTACCATGCTTAGTTGCTCCTGTCAGATGGCAATAATAAGTCTACTTGCCTTGGATTTATTCCCTGAGAGTACTGTCAAGCAACTCTATCGCTTGATATTGTGCTTATTTCAGGGTTCATATGGCTTCTGGTTAAAACCAAAAAACATCCGTTTCTGTCACCTAAGAAACTGAAGCTGTTTCACCTCTGCGTATTCTGACAGACTCACTCAGGTGATCACCAGACAATAGCTAAAGCAGCTGCTTTAGCACAATGAGAGTTCTTAACCCTTGGGTGAAGGGCTGAGTGAATGCTCCCACTGCTCCATGATGGCTGTCCTGTGTCTTGCCTTCCCTGTCTCTCCTGCACTCTTAACACACTCCCCGAGGCAGGGGTGCGGGTGACTGGAAATGTGAAGTCACCTGATAGGATGCTGCCTGGCTCCCTTCGCTCTGCACGGCGTAAGCTCTCCTTGCCTAGTGGTAGTGAAAGCAACTCTGCAAGGCTTTGCTCTGCTCAGCAGGCTGCAGTTTGCTGCAGATGCAAAACAGAAATCCATCCTTCTACTGCCTACTTACCATCAGGAGGGTTATATGTCTTCTTGCCTCTTGTTTCTTCCCCCAAACCTCTGTTCTCAAAGGGAAGCTCTATTCTGCTGCCAGCAATGCATCCTGAGACACGGCTATGTTGGTGTTGCCCTGCTTTCTGTGTGTGGGCATTCGTGTTCACATCGTTGATTAAAGGTAGGCTCTCTTTGATACCAGTTTCTAGAATATTTTCTGGTTACTGTCTCTGCTTCCGTTTTCTTGAATGAATTCAATATAAAGTTTCCATCAGCTATTTCTAACCTGAAATCTGTAACATTTCAACAGTATTTGAAAAGAGCTAAAGCAATACTAGTTTTCCAACGTAAAACTCTTCATTTTTGTTTGATAACTAATGGAAGAACTGTTTCTAGAAAACAATAGAAATGGATTAGGGGTCCTAGTAATTTCATTTGGTGCTTGAATTTGCAAGTGCTTAAATAATGCAGGCTATGGATGTGCATGGTCAGCAGTCACACTTTCAAAAGTGAGAACTTGATCTCTTGTTGTTCACTATTGTTTATGATCTGTGTTTTAAATATGGTGTAGTCATTTCTGTTCACAACTCTCACTGACTTTAGCAGGATTTTTTGCTTTTAGGACACATTTGTTTTGAAAGTCTTGCTTCTGCAGATGACCAAGATGTGTATTAAATATAGTGCTTGTCTTGGCAAGGTATAAGAAATTGTCTTAAAGCAGGACCATGAGATAAGACCTAAATACTTGTCTGTTTTTTTTACTTTATTTTAAAGCATATGTCTATTAAGAAGCCAGTGGGAAAATTTCAAATGAAACATGATTTTAGACGCATTTACTTTAATCACGAGACTTCATGTTCTCACAGTAGTGTACTTCTAATCACAATGCTATGGGTGGCGATGGTGAAATCTGAAAAGAAAATTTTTATGGTTTTTTGAATGGAACAATATATGATATAAAAGAATCCAAACTTTGTAGACATTCATGTGTCTTCTCTGAATGATGCTGAAAGGATGAAACAAAAATCAAGTTTTCGAATTTTTACTAGAATTTTCTTTCCATATATGTAAGTGACCAGTAGCCAACATTTCATCTTGCAGTTATGATAATCCCCTGCAATTTCAGTATGCTTTGTATCACCTTAGAGGTGAAATCTCTTTTTCAAGAACAGGGGAAGGACAGTCTAATAATGAAAGTGCAGCATACTGAGATCAAGTGTCTCCCTGCAGGATGTCTGCACATCCACAGGCCCTTGTGTTCACTGAAGGATATGTAAATGGCAAATTTATGTCCTATGCTGTACCAGAGACCATGCTGCCTGGCACAAACTTTTCTATGTTTAATATTTGCAATCATAAAGGCTTATCATGGTTGCTTGTCTCATGTGTTCTAGTGCAGTCTGGGACTAATGCAAAAAACTTATGACAATGAGTCTGAAAACAAATTTTTCCTCAGTTGTATCAGTAATATCTTTGGGATCATCACGTAGCTTTGACCACACAGCTGTGCACAACATGAGAAGGAAATTTAAATCTTGATCTTATAAAATATTTTTATTTTAGGTGCTGAATTATAGTAATGTATTGTAATAGCAAAGTTATTCAAGAAAATTGTTCTTCTGAGCTGATGTTGCCAGAGCCAATAATATTTTCCTTTTGAAATCAAAGTGTATAGCCTTTAACACTGTGAAAATAATTGTTTCAGGTTTGGACTAGGTGTAACAGGTTAGGAGAATTCTTAACTCTGCAGTGAGTCAGCTCACATACCTTGTTTCTTCTAAGCCATCTGGTCTGTTCTTCATTAATGAGGGCTTACAGCTGTGATCTGCCTGTTCCCAAAGAACAGTTCTGTATTACATAGATGCATGCTATTCTATAAGAAATGTTCCAATAAGAAATTTCCACTTCTTGCTTGTTCATAGAACTTAATAAATGAACTTTCTGCAAAGAAAAATTGTGCTATCTAAAGAGTGGCAATACCAATTGTGAGGATAAAATTCAGTCATAATGTTTAAGATTAGGAGGCATCATTGTAGTTGCCTGACCATCTGATAGAGATTTTGATACAGTAGTTGCAGCCTCAAGCTTTTAATTTCTAAGTAGCTATGCTTTTCATAAACACCCTGTTTTACCAGGAAGACTCACTAAGATTAAATCTGTCACATTTCTACTTCTTATATTTCACACCACCTTATTCTACTTTGGTGTGATACCAGGGTGGGCCAAATGGAGGCTCATAGGCTCAGCTTAGGAGACACAACCACTGAAGCCATTAACTTACTATTTGAGGAAACAAGGAGTAGCCAACATTCTGCAGGAGGATGCTTTCAAATGACAGCGTACTAGCAACCTCTCCTCTCTGTGCTCTTGTGGCTTTAAACATGGTCACAAGCACAAGATCCAGAAATGTAGCACAGACTAGTATGTTATCCAGCACCTTCTTCCCCTTCTTCTTACCTCTGGCTTAGCTGTTCTTTATCTTTACCAATGCAGATACCACAGCCTGCGAATCAGAGGAACGGTTATTTCACAAACTCTTCTCCCAGTACAACCAGTTCATTAGGCCCGTGGAAAATGTGTCTGATCCTGTCACAGTGTATTTTGAACTGGCTATTACACAGCTTACAAATGTGGTAAGACTCACTACAGAATACTGCTGAGCTTTGGGGATTGTTGTAAACACATGCAAATCACTGAAGCAGGACATGTGATTGTGATGGCTGCACGCACCCACAACTCTCCTAGCTTTCATTTCATGTGTGTCTAAGTGCACGTGCTGAGACCTTTGCTGTTCTTTCAGTCAGACGAGTTGTTCCAGTTGCTTGAACAAGTGGTTTGAATGACATGGATTCATTTCCTTACTCTGTAGCATCAAATACCTCTGCTTCAGGTAGCAGCCTCCAGAGCCCGGGGCAGAAGTACTGAATGTTCAAGCCCACTCTTCACAGGGCTAGCCCACTCCAGAGGCACCTAGTGTGTCCATGTTGTGTGTAGCATGTGACCAGTTCTCCTGTGGGGCTACTGTCATTTCCCAGTAGTCCTGAGGGGAAAAATCTTCTCATTTTTTGCATTCTTTTTTCCAATCTATTTGTTTCAAAATGACGTAAGGGGAAAGTGTGGCAAGTGGAAGAGTGGTGCTTTAAAGCATGGAGGTGGGGATGAACGTTGTATGTTTTGGAATGCAAATAGGTGTGGGGCAAACACGCTGGGCAGGACAGAGGCAATGTGGAAGAAGCAAAGCATCACCTTTCTGATTCATGACTGATTGGCAATTGCAGTAAGTGACTGTAGGAAGAAGGTCTCTGTATAACAGTTACCTAATTTAGTGCTGGTCAAATGCATCTGCTCTAGAGGTTTGCATAGAAATTGAAAACACTGTGATACAGATGCCATTTTCCTTGAATCTCGTCCAGTTCTGTACTGTGTAATCAGAACTTTTCAAACACTGAATCCAACAAAATACACAGCCACAAAAATAACCTTATTCCTCTGGTACAGGTCAGAGCAATTCTAGGTTGTGTGCTCTCTAGATACTCAAACGCCTGGCAAAACAGTGCAGCTTTCTATATATCTGATATTTATGGGGCATGATTTTTCAGTAAAGTTTTATTAATTTTTCAGTCGGGGCGCACACAACTGTATACAATGCATAAACCTCTTGAAAGATGCTAGAAAAAATCTGCTATCAGTTAATGTGAAATTCTGTTTTCCAGTTTTATGGGCTAAATTTTTGGCCACCTCAGGATACTATAACTGTTTATACCTGTGTTTCTTTATAGGATGAAGTCAATCAGATTATGGAAACAAATTTGTGGCTAAGACATGTAAGTGATTGTGTCGTATTTCTCATGCATTTTGCATCGAAATGATGAAATGTGTGGTACTTGTAAGTTACATCTATAGAATAAGTTTGTGTTTTGTAACAAGGATTTAAAAAAATTAATAAGGAGAAGCTCCACAATTGAAAAAGTGATTTCTTCCTTCTTTTTACCTAGAAGTTACATCTTCTTTCTTTCCTGTGGGATATAGCCTTCTCCAACTTCATGATGATTGGTTTTCTTTGGGAAAATCTAGCTGGATGTACTCTGTAAAGAGTGATTAAATATGTGGATCTGCAGTCCTAGGTCATCCCCACCTAAGTATTTATTATAAAAGGGAACATGCCTCCATTATTCCTGATAGTTTAATATTTTTACATAGATAAGGATCCTTAGAGGACCTAAACTGCTGAGAAAATACAGCTAACTTGCACCCTTTTTTTCAGGCACCGATTGTGGTCCGCGCAAAGTTTTCTGTAAAAGATACCATACTTACGATAGGTGAGAGACCATGGAGCATGGCCCCATGATAGGGCAATAGACAGCAATGCAAGAGAGCTGCTGTGCATCTCTTGCTGCCCTGACTTGGTATTTCAGTACTTCAGAACCAGTACTGTCTTCTGGCAGCAGCTGCCTGTTCGTGTGCAGATGGGCCAAACATGGGGGTGCTGGTCTCCTCTGGTGCTGTCCTGCTCTCACCTGTGGGGTGCTGCAGCAAGGCCCCTATTTTCTCTCGGCAGTGGGGGGGAAACCTTTCACAGACAAGGCTCTCTACTGATGTCGCAAGTCATCGAGAGGAGAGATCTCAGCATGCCAGCAGTTCATAGCAATTGGCACCCCATCCTGTCACAGAGAAGAGAGTAGCAATCAATGGGAGCAGTATTCACACATGTCCAGTGTTTCTCCAGGTCATGGCCTTGCTGTCTTTTGGACCATTGTCCCCTTCTCCACATGCTACACTTTACCATAGTCTGTCATTTTATAGGAAGATCTGAGAAACAGATATTTGTTGATAATTTAAGGTTTTATAATCCTTGTTCATTCTTCTTCCAGATTTGGAATGACTACAAACTGCGATGGGATCCCAGACAATATGATGGCATTGAATTTGTTCGGGTACCAGCAGATAAAATTTGGAAACCAGATATTGTCTTGTATAATAAGTATGATGATTCATTTTACCCATTTTCTTGATTCATTTGAATCTTTCTCTCAAAAATATCCCCTTGCAGCAGCTATGAAAACACCCATTACATTTTACTTTCATGGTAATTTTTTTTTCTTTGCCTTATTTGTCTTTCCAGTGCTGTGGGAGATTTTCAAGTTGAAGGGAAGACCAAAGCCCTCCTTCGCTATGATGGAATGATCACCTGGACCCCACCAGCTATTTTTAAAAGCTCCTGTCCTATGGATATTACCTTTTTCCCTTTTGATCATCAGAACTGTTCACTCAAATTTGGCTCGTGGACCTATGACAAAGCCAAAATTGATCTTCTGATCATTGGATCCAAAGTAGATATGAATGACTTTTGGGAAAATAGTGAATGGGAAATAGTTGATGCTTCTGGCTACAAACATGATATCAAATATAACTGCTGTGAAGAGATCTACACAGACATAACCTATTCCTTTTATATTCGAAGGTTGCCAATGTTCTACACCATAAATCTGATCATTCCCTGTCTTTTCATCTCATTCCTGACTGTGTTAGTTTTTTACCTGCCATCTGACTGTGGTGAGAAAGTTACTCTTTGCATCTCTGTGCTTCTTTCTTTGACTGTATTTTTACTCGTGATCACAGAAACAATCCCATCCACCTCTTTAGTAATTCCCCTAGTCGGTGAATATTTACTTTTCACAATGATATTTGTGACTCTATCAATTGTCATCACAGTGTTTGTCCTCAATATACATTACAGGACTCCAACAACACACACAATGCCCAAATGGGTAAAAACCGTCTTTCTTAGCCTGCTCCCCAAAGTCCTGCTGATGCAGAGGCCACTAGAACAGCAGAAAAAAACCACCTCCAGAAAAAACAAGGAAGTATCAGACAGCAAGTTGGGCAAGTCAAAGCACAGCAAACACAAAGACACCAAAGTGCACAAGGAGCAGCAGTGCAGTCACTGTGACAAGGCAACTGAAGTCTCTACCACCAAAAGACGGCTGAGCCATCAGTCAGTGAAATGGATGGCAGAGCACATGGAGTACTCTCCAGAGGTGAAGGATGTCATTAGCAACATCCAGTTCATCGCAGAGAACATGAGGTCTCAAAATGAAACCAAAGAGGTAAGGGAGGTAACCATCCCATTAGGGCTTGTTTTGATTGTATTGAAATCAGTGGTGATAATAAGGTGGAGTGCCTGTGTGTAAAGATCAGGGGCTAGGTCAGCAGGGCACATGTCCTGGTAGGAGTCTGTTACAGACCACCTAGGCCGGATGAACAGGCAGATTATGTATTCTACAGGAGGCTGGAAGAAGTATCATGATCACCAGCCCTTGTTTTCATGAGGGACTTCAACTTGCCAGGAAGCTGCTGGAAGTGTAACACAGCAGAGAAGAATCAATCTAGGAGGTTCCTGGAGTGTGTGGAAGATAATTTCCTGACACAGGAAGCAAGCCAACCTGGGAATGAGTCCAACAACTGGACTCATTGTTTGTGAACAGAGAAGGACTAGTGGGAGATGTGACAGTTGGAGGCCGTGGGCACTGCGACCACAGAATTATAGAGTTTTCAATCTGGCATAAAATTATGAGGGGTGCCAGCAGAACTGGATCTCCAGCAGCTAGACTTTGGCCTGTTTAGGAAATTGATTGCCAGAGTCCCTTTGGAGTGAGTCCTGAAGGTCAAAGGAGTCCACGAAGGCTGGACATGGTCTAAGAAGGAAATCCTAACAGTACAGAAGCAGTAAGACAAGTTGCTGGGGAAGAAGACCATCTAATGGGTTTGCTTGTGTGAGGTCATAAATTTTTTTTCCTATTTGGGATTACTGTCATAGAAAATGGTGCATATTGGAACTTAAAGGATCCTGGGGCACATCCTCATGTGAAAACACAAGCAACTAAAAGAAGCTGCAAAAGGATTTTCTGACACCAAGAACTCACAAGGAGCAGAAATTCTCTGACATGTCAAGATATTTTTAAAAGTGTTTAGAATGAAACATATATCTTTGACCTGTCATGGAATTTTTGCTTTTGGTTTTGAAGTTTTTAAGATGCTCTGTGATGGTAAAATCCATTTCAAAGCTAAATACTGCTGTATTTATATTGAAAATCACAAAAACTTTATAAGGGAAATGTTGATATGCATACTTTCTATCAGAATATTTTGTTGAAATTCATACAACTTCTGTGAAACCTAAAGATCATCTTTATTCCCACCTTTCTTTATGCCCTGCAGAAAATGTTTCACCTGAAAGCAAAATCTATAAATTTCTGAATACAGGAGTAGAGTTAAGCTGGTGACTGAATTAATAGAGTGAGCATGTAGTACCTGCTAGCCCAAACACTTCAGCCCTGCTTTCATTATCACACTAGCTGCATAAAACATATCCATGTACTGATTCAGCTGCTTTCTCTGATGCTCTCCCAAAAAGAAGTTTTGCATGCAGTCATCCAAATAACTTGCTGTCATGATTATACAGCTCAGGAGAAATCCTCCCTTGCTAGTTTCACTGATTTGCATTTTGCAAATCTCTCCTGCCACATGAAATTTTATTCTTAGTCTAGTATGTTCATGAGCAGCTTTGTATCTTACCTTTCAGAACATACTAGAGATGGGAAGGATGATTTTTCATTTACAAAAATCCCCTTTTCAGGGAAAAACAGGATTTGTTCTCAGGCAAGCACTGAGAAAAATGATTCTGGAGACTGCTTCTGCTTCAGCTGGATATACAAAGCAATATGGGTGGTGTTATGTACTAGTCCTATGTAAATAAAAGCCCTTTAAAAATTGTAGAAACATTTACAGCTGTTGCAGTTCTTCCTGAGTGTTCTTTCATGCAAAGTACAGCCTCCCTCTTTTTCATAACATCCCTATCACTTGACCCAACACTAATGACTATTATAGCTATCCTCTCAGTAGCCCTGGGAGGTTGGATAGGATTAAATAAAATACAAACTTGTAAAGTCTTACCTTATCTGTTTCTCACCTGGGCTGAATTGCCATTATCATTGTTTACAACTTCCAACTTAACCCTACTTAAATTTTACTTTTAGTCCCAAATACCTGCCGCTGTATTCCCCACCCTCAACACAATCAAAATCCTAAACCCAGTATTTTCTTGGAGGAAAATACAACCAAATTGGGAAAACAAGTGGAAGCAGAGACCTCTTAACTAGTCACTAGTTTATATGTGTGAATGCTCTTCTGATGCAGTGTTTCTTGTGCAGTACAAGCTTAAAGGTACAGTGTAAAGGACAGCATCTTCATTGAATGTGGTTCTAAGGTCTGTCTCTCAGCCATACAAAATCCACTCTGTCCTGCTTAGCACATGACACTGCAGTTTGCTCAGCGGGAACCCTTGCTTTGCCATAGTCCATGTGTCCATGTGTCTAATTTCCTGAAATCAGTGGGGCTTGATTGGCAAGACAGTGTTTCAAATCAGACCAGAATAGCAAACTGTGTCTTGTGTGGGCTGTCAGGATAAATCCTTCAACAGGGGTTAGTGATGTGCAGCTATGGTGGCTGTGCCTGCTGTTAAAACATCCCACTCTGCACCCACCACATGATCAGGTCCTATTTGTTAATATCAGCATCACAGCCATGGATGGGCTGCCCTCAGAACAATTCAGCAGACTAGGACAGTGTTGTGTATTCTCAGCCAAAAGTGGTAAAATACCATTAGAAAATCAGACCCCTCTGCAGAGATGTGAAAACTGCTGCAACTATAAGCATGACAAGCAACATTCCTGACTTGCATGTGCGTTCTTCCTCACGTTCAAAAGTACAAGGGGCATTTCTCTTGCATAATGTCAACTTACAATTGTATGTAACATTACAGGTAGTTTATAATTCTCTTTTTTTATTCTCTTGCAGGTGGAAGATGATTGGAAATACATAGCTATGGTGATAGACAGAGTATTTCTCTGGGTATTTATAATCCTTTGTGTGTTTGGGACTGTAGGGCTCTTTATCCAGCCACTAATAGCAGAGACATAACTTGATCCACTGCTTTTTATCCACTTTTGCTCTTGTTTCATTTTTGGTTCAGAAATTTACTCTCTATTTCCTCTAACATAACCCCTCTGCTTCACCACCTCATCACTACCCAGCCACAGAGGGTCCCAGAACAATAAAGTATGTGTTTACATTTATGTTTGAAATCAGACAGATCTTAAGCATTTAATCACATCCAAAGACAAATGGACTTAATATTAGAATGTGGTTACCATGTGAAGCATACACATTTGAAAACGACATGCTTAAATCTTTTAAAATTAGTTTGATCTGCCACTTACTTTACCATGTGACCAAAGTCCCCTTTACTTCCTGATAGTGAGTACCAAGACCTTGATGAGCTTCAGCAGGATTTCCAAGCCACACATCTCATCAGGTTAACAGTGGTCCTAGTCCACAGGTTCTGCTCTGAAAACTCTTGCTTGCTCAGGCTCAGACATAAACTCAACAGAGAAGGGTTTGTCCCTGAGTAGCTACTTGTCATAGACAGATTGGTTTGACAGCACTGGATTGAGCTGAGGTTTTGTGTTTTTAAAACCCAGGACCAACCTAGATTATGCATATCCCGGCAGAAGAAGGCTGGATACCATGAACCCTATGCAAAGCTGAGTACCCAGTTTCAAACAGCTGTGCAGCAGTGTTCTGTTTCCTGGCTCCTCATGGGTTTGTGCTGTGTGTGCAAACCTGAAATTTAGGTTGCTGCTCTGCAACCAGGTCTCAATCCTAGTGTCCTTCCTCCTGAAACACTTAGTAGATGTGTTTCTGATGTGGTTTCTATAAAATGTGAGTGGTTTACCCTTAAGTCCCTCATTTGTTTATATTCCTGTAAGTTTTGTGCTGAAAGGTTCTTCTTTAAAAGGCACCACTACAATTAAACCAAATGGCCCCAAGAATACAAAGCCCTTCTGTCTTACAAGAGCCTCTAGATTTAACTGTACAGTGTCAATGCAGTGTTTTCATAGTCTGCCGTGCATCAGTCTCTGCTCTGAGCATCACCAATCCTTGGAAAGCAGGACTCCCTGTTTCTGAAGTCACTGACTGGCCTTCTACTCTTTTTTGATGTTACATAATAAAGAGAATAGGAGTTAATTCATGTATATCTTAGAAATAAAGGTGGAATGACAAGAATATAACTGTCTTAATCCACCCAGTCATGACTGTAGAAAAACAAGTAGAAGAAAACTATTATTTTCTGTAATCCCCTGAATGTTGTTCAATTATGTAATGACTGACAGACAGATGTTTGAAAAAGCATGGTTTATTTTGTCAGCCTGTCAATTAAATGTCGCTCCTGAGATACACCTTGAAGAATATGTGGTTTGGGGTTCTTTTAAGATTTTCTGTTGTAAACGTGTTTATAGATGCTACTAAATGACATTTACTATACCAGCTCTTTATCAGAAAGAAGGTGAGGGAAAAGATAGTAAATTTGAAGAGGAGAGCTGAATTCTGAGCTTAGAAACTTCATTTCTACAGAAAAGACATCTGACTGCCAGCATTCACTGTTACACTCTATGACCATCCAAACCATAAAAATATTGTGGCTGAAGGTACATTGCATTGGTGTCTTAAGCACGACAGCTACAACCCCACAGACAATAATCTGATTTCAGCAAAATCCCTGATTTACAAAGTCATCTTCTGTCTCTTTTTAGTGTACTATTTACCCTTCCCTTCTCCAACTCAGTAACTTTTGGAGCCATCTTTTGCGATTCTCAGCCGTGTTTGGTACATTCAATACTGGGAGCCAAATGTACTGCTGCCAGCTTTGTGAAAGTACTTGACTGATTACATAGAGTGGAGATGGGGGATACAAGAAGCATATCAGCATGTCACCTTGAAGAAGGCTGCAGTAGGTGTGCCCCTGCAAGCAGACATGGAAGAGCCCACACAAAAATGACATTTTTGCTTGGCCCAACTCTTGTTGAAGGTTGGGGGACCTTCTAAATGAAATAACTAAGAAAAGTTACAACCAGAGCTGGTGCCATCCCAGATGTTGACTTGGGTCACACATTGTGCACAGCCATAGGAAAGGTCTATTGTCACCCCATCAGCTCCAAAGTCACATCAGCAACACCCCTTTTTAATATGTCTCAGTGATGAGTGTGCCACTGGCAGCAAGAATGTTCCTCTCCTTGGGAATGAGGGCATCTATGAATTAATTTTAAAAGCACAGAAGCAATTTAACAGCTCAACATCTCTTTACATTCTCTTCCCAAGGGAGACCATTCTTCCAGTTTGCCTCCACTAAAAGGCCCAGAGAGTTTTTCATGTTTATCTTTTGGTGAGTGGGTCATATATGGGGTCTTGCCAAGCAGTGCCAATGTCTCATCAAACCAGTGCCCAGCAACTGAGGCAGCACAGGTTGAGACAGTATTAAGGTGGAAGGTTACTGGTTTTTTAAGATTTGTGATTTGCAATGTTGTCATCCAAAAGCAGAGCAGGTGGAGCAGAGGGAAGGCCCCATTGGAGGACTGTCCACCCAACTGTCCTCCCTAGTTGTGTTTTTAGTGGCAGACCTTTGTAGGGAATATGTTGAATGCTTTTGTGGGTCAGCAGCAAAGAGATTTAGAGAAGCTCAGGATCAGGCAGCACAAGGGAATGAGTAGTGAGACTACAGATGTAGCAGTACCAGATGCAATGCTAGAAGACTCAAGGCCAGAAGCCATATCTGTGCAATTTTCATACAGCTCCAACACATGAGCTCCGCTGATCTTCACCAGCATGAGCCAGAAAAAGCAGCTTGGCATCAGACACAGACGTGTGAGACAGAGCCATGTGTTGCCTGCAGGTGGGCAACCAAAGTGTTGCATGGTGGAAACAGGACCATCTGTTGGATGGACACCTGAGGCAGTTGCCCAGGATAGGGCGTTGTCATCTGTCACGGCTAACAGGCAGCCTCCTGGAAGCAGTGCTCACAGGGAATACCTATCACTACTGGAGCTCAAGAGTCTGGAAATACTGGAAAGAAGAGCTTCTTATCTCTTCTTTCCAACAGACATTTCACAGAACTGTCTAGGGGAACAAATGTACTTCATGCAAGAGAGAAGCAATTGATAGAATGGTCAATGTGTATGGGTTTTATGCCAGTATCTTATGCTAAGACATCTCTCTGTATATGCTAAACTAAATGAGTTTATTCTAGCAATATAATAACCACATCTGAATGCTTCTTGCTCAAACTCACATACAGAGTTAAAAAGTAATGACGACTTTCCAAGTACATGCCAACCCCTCTGTTTGAATAGATTTGGGACAAAAATTTTTAAATGGGCTACAGTCTAGCTTTGTTTACAACAAATCAACAGCAAACCCCAGTGTATGGACACCCCAGGAATCATTTACTAAATACATCTTTATTAATAATAATTGCACAAGTGAACAGAAGTTTCTGCATTAACACAACATGATGGGATTACATTATCTCACGGAGGTCTGGTGTGCATGCACAATCCAAGCACAAGAACACCTCTATGTACTTTTAACACTTTCTAACCTCCATCTTTATGAAGACACTTTCAAGGCTAGATAAAACTTTAAAACACATTTAGATTATCAAAAACTGGATCTCCAAATCCCTTGCTAACCCTGAAAAAATTTGCAAATTCTGAGTGTGATTTTCTAAAGCACGCCATGTTGGAAAATACTGTCCCAGCAAAAGTGGTGAGAGTGGTCATTCCTGCATTCAAGAGTTTCACCTGGGTGCTTTCTGTCACATCTCACTTATTTAACACTTTTAAGAGCTGTTTCTAATCATGCAAAAGGATCCCATAATAATGAATCAAAGGAATGAAATTCTGAATTGCCTAGGAAACAAGCCAACATCCAAAAATGTATCTTCCTGGTGACCAGCCCACCCCATAGCTCTTAAGAGAAACCCCACTCCTGCAACAACTTTCATCTGCCAAAAGAGATGTGTGCAGCTTCCCTCCAGCTGAACACTTCAGGAATATCACTTTTGCCTTATGGAGTAGCATAGCCACCTTCACTTAGGTGATCTTCCACTCGTGAACAAGCAGGTGAAGGAATAATAGGTTCTAGATGTGGAGCCTGGGGGAAATCCTCACTTTGTCAGCCTTCTGGTATGTTACAGAGCAGCAAGCAAAATTGCAAATACTGAAAAGTGGGCAATACCTTGTAGCTTCCTGATGGCTGAGGTGAGAGACAAAGTGTGCATGCCATAAAGGCTGGTAGCAGGTGGGCAGTGGTAGGTTCTGCCCGTCAAGCTGATCCTGCAGCAAGGTGAGGCTAGACAGTCAAGGTTTTGAGCATCTCATCTAAGAAGAATTTATACTTTTTCTGATGTACATGCTATGCAATTGCCAGTTCTGACACATGCATAAAGCAACCTGTAGACACTTAGCAGTTTTTACTTGGAAACACAGATAAACTGAGTAGAGATTTGTGTTCCTACTGTAACTTCTTTTACAATGTAGCATTTTAACTGGCAGATCTGCCTTTTAAGTACAATGATTGTGCAAGACCTTCTATTTCCAAATTCAACTAATAATCTTGGCTTTTATAGTAATACAACCAAGCTAACAATAAAATAATTATAACCAAATTGCACAACCCCAGTTCACTTTAGGCCTTGGCTGTGGACCAAGCTCTTCTCTGATTTCAGCAAAATCTGTAACTGGTAGACTTATTAGAAGATTGAAAGCACTAATAAATGCCCACTGTTACCATCACCTTCCCCCATTCTTGCTGCTGCTTCCCCTCTAGTACAGCAGAGGCCAAGCTCCAAGGCACCACCGTCCCTTGGCACTGTACTTGTTGTATGTTACTGCGGGAGTGTTTTCTACAAGGTGTTGTTCAACCACATCCGTAATGCAGGGGTAAAGATGAGAACTGAACCCGTCACTGACACCACCAGAAATAACCACAGGAAGATCCGATCCAGGACTTGAGCTACAAATTTCCAGTCTTGTACAACCTGGGAAGGACAGAGAGAGGATAAACATAAATAGTAACAGGCCTGCTACTGTGTTGATACTGCTACATATATTTCAGTTCCCCAAATCTGGTTTTAAAATTAGACATTTGTAGTATGTGGTAGCCCAAAACTAACAGAGATCACCTTTTCAGCACTCATAGCTGCAAATCACTTAAACCCTCAAAACAATTCCATAGTTCTATGCACATGGTGATGAGACTTCCTCAGCCTGTGCAAAAGCTTTCAGTTAAGTGCATATATGAAAATTTACAGACTTAGCCTTGAAGATGGCTTTACAGAGAACTGGATTTCTTTTTACAGATCTGCATTTCCCTCCAAGTGCCCGGATGAGGCCTGGCATAGCACTTGGACACAGGCATTGATTCCAGTAAAAGCAGTTTGATTTACTTGTGTTAGCTTAAGTGATTTGTTGACTCAGATCGGGTACACTCAGGAGGGGAATTTTGAATTGTGAGTGCTGGCACAACTATGCACACACAAAAGTGCTATTTAATAAGGTGATTCAAGGGACCTTTTTATTAAAATTATTTCAGCTTCAAATAGTTTTTAGTCATGGACAGTATGTGTTCACATACTACATCTTTGACTTACTGCTCTTCTTTCTGCAGTAGTCCTCTCAGCACAGTTTGAACAAAGCCCTAGCCCTTGCTAGGAGGGTGCTATCAAAAGTTTTTCCAAATGCTGCTAGCTGCATTGCTCTGCTGTCCTACACTTGCATGAGATGCATTGTTTGTGAACACAGTAATTTGCTGCTTTAAAATCCAGGAGGCTCACTGAGAGGTGAAGGATAGTAGTTGGGAGCTAATCTAAACAGGTTTTAGTGAATATCTAGAAGACCTTCACTCAAAACAGAGCAGCTATGCAGTGCACAGTATGTGCTGGGAGGCCAGGACTGACACCTGGCAAATGCCATCGAGCTTGCCTGTAAGTGTCAAAGTTAGGTTTTTTCAGCATATGAGTGCAGAGGCTTCCAGATTCATGTGTATCCCAAACTTACACAAGACAAGGTTATTCAAATAATCCCAAACTAGGAATTCCTCCAGGAGAGGCTCCTAGAGTTGCATCTGTGAAGAGCAGGGACTCTCACAGAACAATACACTTTTCCTTGAAGCCATGCATTGTCTCAAAAAACATAGTCTTTATCAAGGTCTGAGGAAGAATATGTCTCAAAGGAGAGCAGGAGGAAGAGGCAAAGGGAAAAGCATGCAGAAAAGGAAAGAGCTTGGAAGCCATTGCTGTCAAGGACAGTGTGATTCCCTCCTTGCCCTCCCTCCACCTACCTGTCTGATGAAATGCTCCTTTTTAACATGCCTGGAAATGTACCGAATGGAGTCAGCTGCCTTTTCCAGAAAGGCAATAACCATTTTTTCTCCGTCTTTCGCTTGCTTGTATTTCTGCTTCCCCAGAAACTTTGATTTTGAGGTGGTTCCCTTTTCTTCAGTCTCTGAGAATGAGTAGCGATCTACATGGCCCTTCATGCAGAGCAGACGGGGCAACTTCTGGAGAAAGAGCCTTTTAACCCAGGGAGCCATGGGATGGTAAGTTGCTGAGGATCGGTGGTGGACATTGATAACAAACACAGTCACGATGATAGAGAGCGTCACAAAAATCATGATGAAGAGCAGATACTCACCAATCAGAGGGATGACTTTGGAAGAGGAAGGGATTATTTCCTCAATCACTAAAAGGAAAACAGTGAGGGAGACTAGAACTGATGTTGACAATGAAAGCTTTTCGCCTTCATCTGAAGGTAGGTAAAACACCAGGACAGTTAGAAAAGACAATCCCAGGCAAGGGATTATTAAGAAAAGAGTGTAAAACAACGGAAGGCGCCTCAACACAAAGGAGTAAGTGACAAATGGGTAGGAGTACAGCCCATCCTTCCTGTTGCCTTTCATACCTTTGGCGTTTAAGATCTCCCACTCCCCATTATCAAAGAAGTCTTTCCTGTCTACATTTTCATCCACTAAAATCAAGTCCACCATATTGCCATCATATGTCCACGACCCAAACTTCATGGAGCAGTTCTGCCTGTCGAAGGGGAAGAAGGTCACATCCATTGTGCAGGAGCTCTTATAACTGGCCGGTGGTGTCCAGGTCACCACTCCATTGTACTTCACTATGGCTTTGGTCATCAGGGATCCCTCAAAACGTCCGTCAGCACTGGGAGTTGAACAGGAAGAAACAGTACCAAGTTCAGGACCATGTTTGCCCCAGTCCTACCTCACTTCAGCTCCGCTTTCTATCCCTCAGCTGGAGCACAAGGTGCAACATTCACACTGCCTAAAGCAGCAGCCTTCTGTCAGCACACACAAGACTCACGGCAGCCGACATGCCTTGCCCAAGCTCTGGCCTAAGCCCAGAGCAAGGAGCCACGCTACTCACTTTTCAAACAAAACAATGTCGGGGAGCCACAGGGACTCAGAGGGGACCCGGATAGCAGTGATCCCACCATATTCATCTGGATTCCAGGAGAGCTTGTGGTCGATCCATTCCTATAACAAAACAGCAGAGTCCTCTGCCCCTCATATGCACCAGCCTCTTTCCTCACCCCCACATGTGCCTCAACAACTGCATGCACAGCACCGTGGGCAGAACCTGGTATGAGGCTGCCCAGCACAGAGAGGGTGCCAGACGGGCCTGGCTGGAAGGTGTTAATCCCCACTAGCACTGCCCCTCCAGACACAGGTGAGACCCAAGAACCATCCCTAGGCTAGTGACCTCAAGGCCAGCACTCCTGGAGAGCACTTGACTCTCACCACCTTGCACACCACCCTGCACCCTCAGCCCACCTGAGAGTAGTCTAGAATGAAGGAGCCACTTCCCTTTAGTGCAGCAGCTTTCCTTTCCTCTGAGAACCAGCCCAAGCTGGTTTTGGCTGGCACAGACCCCATCAAAGACCTCATGGACCCTAGGTGGTATGGGTACTAGCACTCAGATGAGTGGAGGTGGCCTTAAGTCACTTTTCAGTGCAGAGCTGGCTTTTTTCAGTGAATGGAATACAACACCTAATATCTGTACACCGTCTTTGCAAAAAAAAAAAAAAAAAAAAACAAACCAAAACAAACCAACGAAAACACCAGAAAGAAATCATCAGAAAGACCTGCAGATTATTGCAGGAAAAATAATACAATGCTATTGTAAAGTATTTGGTTACAAAAGCAGGGAAAGTCATCTCCATTTTCATCATGCTGAACTCTAGAATAATTTTTCTCTCCTTTTTTGGATTTTCAGATAGGGAGATCATAACAAAGTGGCTCCAACAACCTGGAGAGTTCCACAGAAAGGCAATGGAAAATCAGCTCTCTGATCCTTGTTCATTATTGATGAGTATATTCATTTGTCCACAGAAAAAGCAGCAACGTGATGCAAGAGCTGTAGACTGTGGTCAATACCAAGAAGTGGAAGATGAACCAGTTTCCATTAAGCTGCAGCACTAAGAGATCTCCAGGGATGTAGAGGTCTCAGCCTTCATGGGGCAATTTCCTCCATGACAAGGATGAACCAAAAAAGCAATATTGTCTATTAATTCTCCATATTGTTCCCTTCTTATTTCTTTGATTCCACATGGTTTTCACAGCTATACTAGAGACATTTGTTATTGTTAAGGTGTGGAGATAGAAGAGGGGCCATTGCTGCTCATAGCCTCAGCATCAGGGACAGAGAACACCACTTTTAGCATTAACTTTTCTCTGAGGATGGGTATCTAACAGATGTCTCCAGCAGCCTAGGCTGTTAAGTGGTCAGTCTCACCTGTGTCCTGGACACTTCCTGTAATAAGTACAACGGGGCTTAGGCTGGAAACATACATCATGCAAGGGGACAGTCAGGGCTAAGCAGCAACCAACACAGTCATCTTGTAGCCTCCACTAACACAAGAGCAGCAAATACCCTGTGAGCCACCTGGAGATAGAATCATACCTCTGGAGCTGAATTGGAGCAGCCCCTTGGCCTGGGTTATTTGCTCCATCTGCAATACTTCTTGCTTTCCCCCAGCCCTGCATTGATTTCCCAGCTAAAGTGCTCTTTTGTGTCTGCAAGGCGAATTGTTGTGTCTTCTTACTAGAGCAGAAAATAGGTTGTGTGCAGACTTCGAAGATGAGCAGTTTAAAACAGGAATCTCCCTGTGGGCTATGCTGACACAGACTGTAGCAGCAGATGCATAAGGCTCTTTCCTCTATTCTCCCTTTCTTCCAAGCTGCTCCAGATGTTGCAATCGCCCTCTCCTTCATCCAGTTCTACCAAATTCCCATTTTTGTGCTGTCATTGAAGAGTTTAACCCACTGCTAGCGGAACAAAAAACACTGGACCCTTGCTGACAAAAAACAAGTGATTCTTGACCCTTGCTAGTAGACCCCATAGCTTGCCTGAATCCAGACACTTTCTCAGCAACCACTAAAGGCTCCTCTGAACCCTGTGTGTCAGCCTGCTTGTGCATCAGGATGTTTGAAGTTAACAAAAAAAAAGAAAAGAAAATGCTTGTGTTTAAGGTTTGCTTATCCAAGAAAAGTAAGACTCTTGCTGAGAAATTATGAGGGTGATCAGGAGCAATCAGCATGGATTCACTAAAAGTAAATCATGCTTGACCAACCTGGTTGCCTTCTATGATGAAATAACTCCCTGGATGGGCAAGGGGTGGGCACTGGATATTGTCTACCTTGACTACAGCAAGGCTTTCAACACTGTCTCTCTCACAATATCCTCGTAGGCAAACTCAGGATGTTTGGACTGTAGACAGTGAGGTGGATTGAGACCTGGCAGAACAGCAGATCCCAAAGAGTGTGTAATCAGTACCACAAGGTCTGGTTGGAAGCCTGTCACTGGTGGTGTCTCCCAGAGTTCCATACTGGGCCCAGTGTTGTTTAACTTATTCACCAGTGACTTGGATAAAGGGAGAGATGCCTCCTCAGCAAGTCCACTGACGACACAAAGTTCAGAGGAGTGGCCAATACCCCAGAGGGCTGTGCAGCCCTTCAGAAGGACCTCAACAGGCTGGAGGAATGGGAGGAGAAGAAATGTCTGAAATTCAACAGAGGCAAGTGCAGGGTCCTGCACCTGGGGAGGAACAACCCCAGACACCAGCACAGGCTGGGGTGACCTGCTGGAGAGCTGCTCTGCGGAGAAGGACCTGGGGGTCCTGGTGGCCAACAAGCTGTCCATGAGCCAGCAGTGTGTCCTGGGGGCCAAGAAGGCCAATGGGATCCTGGGGTACATTAGGAAGAGCACTGCCTGCAGGTCGAGGGAGGTGATCCTGATCCTCTGCTCAGCCCTGGTGAGGCACATCTGGAGTGCTGTGTCCACTTCTGGGCTCCTCAGGACAAAGAAGACATGGAGGTCCCAGAGCGGGTCCAGCAGAGAGTAACAAAGATGATGAGGGGACTAGAGCATCTCCCTTACAAGGAAAAGCTGAGGGAGCTGGGCCTACATGAACACACAACTTCCACAACAGGACACCTGGGTCAGGCACAGGTATTCAGTGCTCAGCCTGAGCTCCTGAGGGCACTTATACGTGTGAAAATCACAGCCAGTGCCTCATTTTCCGCTCCCTTTGTATTACCTTGGGCCTTGATGTTCTCAGCTCATCAGATGGAGAAGTAGTACTAGAAATGGTAACAACTCCAGACAGCCCAGCTCTGGGAAATCACAGTCCTGAGTTTCCCTGAGGAGCTGCCCTGGCTAAAATCTGAGGATTCCAAAGGCTTCCAGAGAAATCAGTGTGTCTACAGTGCACAGGGCTTGGACTTGCAGGTGAAAGTGGGTGTTACAGCCTGCAAGGAGAGTGGGTTGGAATGGGGAGAGGACAGATGAGGGCCCTTTACAGAAGGGTTCTCCTGTCTGCCCAAGTGGATACTCAGAGAGCCAAGATGTGACCTTGTGCACAAAAGGGGCTCTACACTTGCAGCTGAAGGTGGGGAAATTGTAATACTGCAGATAATTCAGTGCAGGCTCCCAGCAGTTGTATTTGGATCAGAGAGAAATTTCTCCAGCAAAAGGAGAAAATCCTGTCTTCTCCACAGTGAGGGGAAGTCTGAGTTTCTCCCTCTTCAAGGGAGAGATCATCTTTACACACAATATGCGTGTTGGTTTTAGGGGTCTTGCACCAGCCAGAATCTCACACTCACTGCAGCACTACAGGACCCAGACTGAGACAATTGGGAAATTTCCACATGGGCAAAAACTGAGTCACATTTCTCATCCACCAGCCCAGCAACCCCCAAGAACCTTTCCTCTTGGCATGATTTCAAGTACGGTTTGTTTTTTAACGTCCTCTTCCTGGGATTAGCTGACAACTTTACAGAATACTCACAAGGCTGAGAGACTTAAAATAATTGTCACAAGGTCAATAAACCGGTGCAATGTAACCTAAACCAAAAACAGTGCTCTTCTGGAGGGAAGAAGAAGAAAGGACACCTAACAGTTCAACTTGCATCTTTCCCACATTTGTATAAATCACTGTCAGTTCCAGAAGCAATTATGATAGAGAGATGTGATTAATTTGCTACAGCTTTTAATGGGAAAAGATCTGTGGTGTGTGTGTGTAACACACTGGACTCTTCTTTCTCTTCACATACGCTGAGGAATGAAGAAATCTATCAGAGGCACCTCTCTTGGCTCAGGCAAGGGAGACAGTACTTGTGTGACCTCTGAGACAGTGAGACAGGATAGTCCCTCAGGGCACAAAAACATCCCAGGGATAGCCACTGCAGTACCAGCTGTGTCATGTCCCTGAAATCAGCTGGCTTGAGCACACAGCTGGGGTGCAAGTCAGAAGAAGAGGGTACCCTATGTCCTAGAGGCCTACCTGTCTGCCTTGCTGTCTCTATACATATGCTGAAGTGAGAAGAGTGAAGTAAAAACTTCAGGTTAGGTATCTTGGTGCTGGCCACTCAGCATCATTAAATGGGATGGATGGCGCACTGGGCGGCAGATTGAGATGGCTACTCAACTCAGCAGTTCCACATGGGGAAAAGGGAGGTCTGATGTGGTCTAATTTACCTGTTTCAGCCACACGTTGGTTGTCATCAACTGATTCTTCTCATCCTAGAGTGAAACAAGGGAGAGAGGATTGCAATACCAAAGCAGCCATTAGAAACAGACCCTATGCCTGCTGCATCCAACCCCTGTGCTGAGATGAGGCGATCCCTATGGTCCCGTTTTCCCATGGGCTTGGGCTCTTCAGTCACTGTTGAGGGAAATTGACTGACTTTCTAGGTGTTGACCCTGCTATTGCTGGGAGCCCCTGAGGCTGGAAAACTGAGGTCCAGCATTTCACAGGAGCTCAAAGGAATGATAGGCCAAAGACCCAGGATGCAGCAGGGCTCAGCCGGCAAGTGGTATCAGGTCACACATAGGATAGATCATCTCCCTCCACTACTCAGCCTGGAGTGAGTTTGGGAAGATACGAGCTGAAACATTGTCCTAAATATGTAAATAAAGCAAAAAATTAGAGTGTGCCTTCCACAGCACAAGGGGACATTACCAGGGGCTGAGGGATGTAAAGAGCACACTGTTGTGTGGGTACCTCTGGGCATTGTGCAAATTCCACTGTGCATTGCAGTGGAAAGAGAAGGGGAAATTTCCACATGGGCAGAAACACAGGATTAGCTATTTTGCCTCTAGAGTTTTATCTTAGTGACCAGCTGGGTTAAGACTTGAACTATCTTAGGTGTCAATGCAAGCTTGCTTAGAATGAATAATGTCCAACCAGCTCTTACCCTTTCTCAGTCCTCTCCTGTAGCTGTCTTGTCATTAAATTGCAACATGGATGTCAAGGACTGTCTGGCATGGGTTGTTTGATTAAAACCTTATGGAAATTAGGCCTTATTCCCTGAGGACTGCAGGGGAAAAAGGACCTTCAGGTTTCCTTCAAAACAAATGAGTCCTACAGTCCATGCTGGGGGTGGAGGGGGGCGGGGTGGGGGGAAGAAGGTTGTATCACCAGCACCATTTCATGCTCACTATTTTGCTGCCCAACCATCACTGTGCATTTCTGGTGTGAGGAGGCAAAAGCTAATTACATTACCAGTCCTCCCAGGTGGAGGCACCACTATCTATAAAAGTGGTGTTTTACTAACACAACACTTACCACATCCACAAGCTGTGATATCTTTAACCCAAAAAGGACTTTGATGGTGTCATTGGCGTTTTCAACAGGGCGGACCCATTTCTGATAGCCTTCAAATAAGTGCTTGAGCAGCGCATCCTCATTTTCAGCAACTGAACTGAAGGCATTCACATCTGCAAGAGAGCAACACAGAGTGGAGACATTGCCTGAAAGCAGACATGGCAAATGCCATGACCTGAAGAAGTGAGGCAGAGCAATGATGTGAGGAAAATTCACCTCTGGGCAGGTCTTGTTTGCACAGCAAATTCTGCAGGAATTCAGATTTTCAGCAGAACCAGGGCAAGTGAACGGAAAGGCAAGATAGCCCAAGCCCAACTCACATACCAAAAAAAAAGATCATCAGAGCAGAGCAGTGATGACTTTGTACTAGGTTTATGTTTTCTATGGCCTTTTTGCCAAAGCAAAAAGAGCCCATCTGGCAGCAGTAGGAGCTGGATGATGCAGTCAGAGCTAGATCTGCCAGGCAAGAACAGAGCCATCATGTTCTGTACCTGCATGACTTGTGACTCCCACAATCACTAACACCATGCTCCCCCTTCCCCTTGCTACTATGAAGGGCAGCTCATACCCTCCATCCTTTCCCAAAGTTCAGCCCCACTTCCTGGGATGTTGAGGTTCTGACATGACCTCTATCTCTTCCCTTGTGCACATACACAGCAACCAAGGATGAGAAGGATTTTACCTCTCCTCAAAGCCAATATGGAGGAAAAAAGACTGGCCTCATACAGCAGGGATCACAGCCAATATTGCTGTGTCAGCAGTGAAAAGGGACCTCACAGGACACTGTCCAGGGCCCAGCTTGTGCCCTGCCAGCCCAGGGTGAGCAGAACATCTGTGCCTGATTGTGCCTGCACTAGGTGCAGGAGGGGTCTGCAGGCAGAGGGTCGTGGCTCATGGATGGTGCCAGGACCTGACAGTGGGAGAACCCTGGAGAGCACAGTCAATATGCTCACAGACTGTGTGCATCAATGATCAGAGTTAAGGCAGCCCCCAGCAGGGTCCCTGTGCCACATGGAGAGAAAGGGCATTCAAACCCTACAGCCCATCCAGAGGGAAAACTGGAGTGCTCTGCCCCTACATGGAGGAAAGGATGTGACCACAGACCACTATCTCTGCCCATGTCCTCTTCCCCAGCAGCTGCTGGCCATCTCCTGAGCACCACAGGCTGTACAGCCTCCTCTATGTCAGTCAGGGTCTGTCTGAGGCTACAGACAGACTAGACCTGGCAGCAAGCAACACAGCTGAAGAACTGGCCAAAGCAAAAACTTGCTCTCATAACAGAGCTTTCCATGGGGCAAAATCATTCTTTAATGCTCTCTGGATGCTCTCAGGATAGCACAAGGTCCAAGCAACACTGTCATCCCCCACTTGCAGCCACAGCAAGATACCATTCCTCTCTGAGGAATTATAAACTCTGAAACCTAGTGCTTGCACTCACAGGATAACAGCTTTACTGTCAGATGTTCTAGCACAAGCTGGAATAGAGGTGTGGTGTGGTTACCAAGCCCTGGGCAGGTAGAGGCTGGCTGGCCAGAGGGAGCTTTCACACTCATTTCCACCTGCTCCATCCCACAGCCAGGCACGGCTCATGAAGCTGTCAGCACAGTTTATGGCGGTCCAGTGGCCACGCTCTGTCTTGTCGCTTTCTCACAAGCCCTTGAGGTCTGCTATTTCCACAAATGCCCCTTCTGCTTGTGCCAGCGTTTATTGCCTGCCAGAGCTGACCCTAGCTCCACCACAGCAAATGAAGGGCAGTCTGTGGTCTGTCCTAGGAAAATAGATTGGATGCCCAAACACAGCAGATGGGTGTTGCATCTGCAACCAAAAAAAGAGAAAGAACACGTTTCTCCCCCCTCACTACCCACAACCTCAAAGATCCAACACCCTGACATGTAGGAGTCTTTGCAGAGACTCCATCTCCTAGATGTTTTGCTTTCCCTTTAGGA
The DNA here is from genome assembly GCA_013398275.1 of Promerops cafer. Taxonomy (NCBI): domain Eukaryota; kingdom Metazoa; phylum Chordata; class Aves; order Passeriformes; family Nectariniidae; genus Promerops; species Promerops cafer. Next base: position 417,390 of record VZSE01013745.1, read on the forward strand.
GATTCATAGGGGTGTATGGTTCTTAAAAACAGGAAATTTAACAGAAAAGACATTGAATAGAAAAATCCATAACCCCAAAATATGCAGGATCAAAGCCAGCTCTGTCTTACTGCCAGATACATTGCTCTGTTTTTATTTGAGTATGACATCCTAAATACATATATGCAGCCACACACCCTCTGTGTCTGTGGGTGTGTATGACCCCCCTCAAAAGAAAATGGTGCCATTTCACAGCCCACATCTCACATAAAGTTCAGGTACCTAATGCTCCAAGAGGTATAGAAGACAGGTGGTAAAGCTGGGTTTGGGGCTGGATATGTTGAATCTCATCTTCTGAGGAAGCCACAAAAAAGTGAAAAAGACTTAAAGAGTCTCACAAGGAAGAAAGTCAGAAGGAAGAAGATTGCTATAAGACAGCCTCAGTACTTGCACAAAGACAGTTTAAAAGCAGAAGTTATTAATGAGAAATAAGAAATATAATGTGGAAAAATATCCTAACAGTTCCTTTATCCTAACAGACCAAGCCCCACTTTATGATTAAGCTAGATAAAGCCATGGAGAAAATATTGAACAAAGTAGCACTGCCTTTGGAAAAAAAAAGAAAAGGAGCCATAGGACATACATCCCTGAATCTACCATATGATACACTGAGAAGCAAAAACTGGGGAGCTCTCTGGCAGGTTAACATGCGTTTGAGTACTCAAGCACTGTCTGCCATCTCCCCCCTCCCCCAGGTTTCTGTCTCTCTCTGTGATCTGTCCAAGTAGCAGTTCCCCACAGGTGCAGGACAGGAGTTCTGGGGCAGAAAATCTGCTAAAAAATGTGCAAAACACCTCAACGAGTATAGACAAGACACTTAGCCTTTTATAAGTTCCCCTGAAGCATTTCAGTTTTTCTCTTGGTGATAGAAATTCTCCCTTAATTCCCTATAGCATCCAAAAGTAAAGCTTAGGATTTTTTGTTAATTTCTAGCCAGCAATTGCCCCACCACCAGTTATTAAAACCTAGATGTCAAACTGACCGTGGTTGCAATACAAAGGCAGCAACTGATATAACCCTCTTCTGCTACTCACACAGTGTTTAAAGGATGACCACGGGAAGCCAGCATCCACCGTATCACAAAGCAGCAGCTAACTGGCCAGAAAGGAAAAAAACTTGAACACCTGCAGCTCAGCTTGGAAGAAGAAGAAGAAATCAGACCTACCTGAGCGGCTCAGGCACAGCGCAGTGAGCACTAGGCAAAGCATGGGCACCACCGTGGCTTTTCCTTTAAATCTGATCTTCTGTTTTCATAAGCAAATCAGTCTCATCTTTGTAGGGGACTAAAACAATCTAGTTAAAAATCGAAACAGACAGTTGAGTCTGCAAGGCAAGGCAGCACCTTTCTAGCCTTATCCTGCCCTCATTATGACGCTTGGTAAATCACACTTCATTGATTTTCAGTCAGCTGTCACATCCCATAAGCCTTAAACAGGGCTCTGGGTCCTAAACTCTGACTGATCTCTTTGTGGCAGTATTTAGGCAGCTATAAGCACTGCTGTTTAGGAGCATGCAAGAGGAAAGCCTTTTAAGGAGCAAAAATATCTTTTATGATACTGCTAATTACAGTTGGGGAAAAAAAAAAAAACAGGCTGTAGTTCAGACCCAAAGATAAATCAGATGCCTTAAAGATTATCTGTTTGCTCCGGCTGTATTGGTTGGTCCAATTATAGAGGCAGACTCCCTACAGACCTAACTTAGCTTCTTCCATGCTACACTTGCTGTTCTGGAGCTATAAAATGGATCTGAGGGGCAGGAAAAAACCCAGTACAATGTAAGTGGGAAAATGATGCTGATTTCTAAATTTATATCTCATACACAAAACATCACAGACAGCAGCACAGAAATGCTTGCACATTACTATCCACTGGCACAGCTTAACAGAGAATGTTGCCCCAGGGTCTCAGTGTTTAGCAATGGGAGTGGGGATTATTTAGCCAATTCCTCTGTTGTCAGACCTCTGTCAGTCCTCCCCAGTGACACCCCTCACAAGGCTCCCTTCAGAAACCACCAGAAATTGCTGATAATCAAAAGGGATGCAGGTTCCTCTTTTCCCATCCCCCTGACACTCCTCTGCTGAAGGACATCAGGATCTTCTCTGTTTTCTTCTCAAATAAGAGTTACTTTGGCATATCTCTCCAAAGAGGAGGTTTTCTTCTGAACTTCTCAAGTTCAAGGAAGACGCATGCAAAATTCTTTTAGCTTGCCCCCAAACCCAAAATTCTTCCTGCTTTGATTATTTCCTGCTCGCTATTCAATTGCTTGCTGACTTTTATATGGGAAGCCTGGGTTTTTTTCAGCAACAGTGGGTACACTTCTTGCAGTGGCCCAGATTTTGGTACAGTCACAACTTTTGTGATTCAGGTTTGCCTTATCTAAGGTCCTCACAGAGGATTGATAACTGGCAGCTGTAATCTTACCAGATTATTCAGCTTCAGCAAATGAAAAAGTTGCCATATAAGTGTGATTCAAAGTCACATTGCTGCTGCAAGTAACATTCTTGTAGTGTCCCATCAACTTATTCATGCTTCTGTGGCCCTGCAGCCTATCTCAACCCTAGCTCTCAGGCAGGCCACCAGCAGCAACTCAGTAAGCTTGCTTTTTGCACTACTCTACTACTCACAAGAAATCTGCAAGGGCCCTTCCTAGCTCCTGAGCTCTGCCCCTGGTCACCCAGCAGGACTAGAGGAGCAGCTGGCTTCTTCTGCACCTTTCCCCATCTCAGATGCAGAAAGCCATGCAAAAACAAGAATGCTACCAAAAGACCATCTTCAGTGAGGTGTACTTTCAACACCAGCTGCTGTAACTTCTCAGTTTCCCTATTAGATTGACACCACGCACAAGCACACAACCTCTTGAGGTAAAAACTCCTTTTTTTATGCTGTCTTCAAGAGAACAGCAGTCATTTAGCTAGAGTGGTGGGGACAGACAGCACCACAGTCTGCCACAAAGTTGAGTGGGGACTAAACACAATTATTCTGCCTGATAAAAATTTTTCTGCAACAAGGTTACCCCTTTAAAATGCTCTCTGCAGGTTACCCCATACTTTCCATCATGTCTGTGGTCCTGTACAGGACTCAGCACCCTCAGACTTCATCCATCATTTTTGCTTCATGACTGCAAGCCCCAGCCTTTGTCCATTGACACCTCTCATTGTAGTTAATGCCTGAGATTGCAGTCAATATGAGAGACACTTGTTTTTCACAGGGCTTTAACATGCTGCCTTGTGGCAATGGAGTTAATTCATTATGTGCCCATAGGAGTAGGCTTTTTGTTACTACTTGGAGGGAAATATGAAGCATGGCTGCGTTACCATTGCCCCCACCCACTGCCTAGACTGTGACAAGAGGTAAGTACCAGGTTTGCCTGGTCATTGGCTTCCAGAGTTACCAGACAGCCAGAGGAGAGTATTGGAGACAGAAATTCTGTTTGCCTGTTGTTTTCTGTTCCCAAGTCTTTACGCAACTGTGCACTCCAACATTTTGGAAAAGAAGGTATGCATGAATACTCTGTTTTGCCAGATGGGCCATGAAGCATGAGGTGCATCCACCTTGAGATACCAAATTCATTTTCGGGCAGAACTCTGCTTGTAGGAGTACTTGAGTGGCTGTTCTCTGTTGAGAAAATGTCTTTGCTTTTCCACAGTTTTCATGGGATTTGTAACTAACATGAGGCTGCAATTCCAGGGTGCAAAGAGCCAGGTACTGCCTGGGCACAAGCAACACTGGAGCTGGGCCTCACCCTCTAGGCAGCAAAAATGCCAAGATAAAGAAAAAGAGAAGTCTACCTAGAGGCACAAATCCATCAGTTTGAGCCAACATGGTTGATACTAGCAGCAACTGAAAACTCAGGGTTATGATGGACAGTCCTAAGCCATGTTACCTGAAGGCATCATGCAGTCAAGCACAGAAAACAGATTCCAGCGGAAGGTGACAGTGCTGTTGGCAATCAGAGGATGGGAAAACTGAACTGAAGTGAGAAGGATGGTGAAGAGGAAGGACATAGATGGGAGATGCTCTGAACCAGAACTGTGAGGCTTTGTTTCAAAAACCCAGAGCCAAATTAGAGTTTACTGCATCCCTAGGTTTGTCAGCTCCAGGAAGGAGAAAAGAGAGGTAAGGCAACACTATGGAACAAGAGATACCTTTCAGGTACACATGTCTTCTCCCTCCCAAACCCATCTCAGCTTCCCTGGTCCCTGTAGGTGATATGTCAGAAGCCAAGGAAGGCCCACCTGGAGTGTCAGGACTTGTGATGGAGTCAGGATCCCCAGAGCTCTCAAGGGAGGACTGAATCCATCTTGTACCATTTGGCATGACACAGAAGCCAGCAGATGAACACCTGCCCATAGGAGGTGAGGGACAGCTTCTGGAGCAAAAATAGGGTGGGAAAGGGCAGAACTCCTGGAATCTTATTTTTGCCCTGACACTTCTCAGGTCCTTTCTGATCTCAGTTCTGGCCAGCAGCAGACACCTCTCATCACTAGCAGCTTCTCAAAACATGCATCTTCACTGGGTAATAACAGAGCTGTTTTTATCCAGCTCACCAGCAATTTTTGCGGCACCAGACATTTCCATGTGCCAGATGGAACAGTTTGGAGTAAACTGTCCACCTGTCCATCCTGTCTGCTCTCCTCCAGCTTCCTGTCCCCCCAAACACCCTCCTTCTTTCTTTTGGCTTGCTTACCAGCCCCACCAAGCAAACCCCATACAGTCTCTCCCTGACTGCCCTTTTCCCCTCTAATCCATCCCTCCTCCTCCACACACTCTTTTCCGACAGGAGCTGCTCCACATCCCACCGCCCTCCTCTCTACCGCAGTGCCCCGGGACAGTCGCCACTCTCCTCCTCCACCTTCTCCTCCTCCTTTTCCCCCGTCTGTCATTCCGGCCCCGCTCCGTGCCTTTCCGCAGTGCCGTGGCCGCAGTCCCAGCTCCCCGCCGTGGCAGGACGCGGGCAGCGCAGGCCGCACCGCAGGGCCCTGCTGCCCCCAGGCCTGCCAGCGCTCCCGAGGGATCGGGCGCGGCTGCTGCGGCGGGCTCCTCTGGGCTGCGTGAGCTCTGTTTGGGACACCAGCGTAACGGGAAGCGCTAGGAACTCATGGATGAAAATTCATGCTTTGTGTCAGCCAAGGAACACGCAGCCACTCAGCACAGCAGGCTCAGAAAGGGCTGATGGACGCGCTTCAGGAGGCTGCCCGAACTGAACTCTTTCAAGTTGCACCCACGCAGTTCTTTCAGCAGTGATCAGGCTCTGCACGTACAGGGACAAGATTTTGCAGAACAAGAGTCGTTTCAGTCCTTGGTTTCCCTGGCACCTTCCTACGATGAGGAAGCCCTCCCTGCCCTCCTTCCCATTTCCACCATATCCATGTGAATGCAGACGTGAGACGGAGCCGAGTCCCTGTGCCTTCTGATAGAGCAGAGTCCGCGCAACTGCCTGCTGCACATTGCTCTGCAGAACCTCCCAGGGCTTCACCGGGAGTGGGACACGGGGCTTTTGGAGGTGCAGAGGCTCTTCATCACTGCATGTGCATTCATATTGCTACGAGGTGGTGCATTGCCTTCTGCATTAGAATCATTGCTTTCCTTTTTTAGTTCTATCTTTACAGTGAGGTCTCATTTAGGAGTGTCTTGCAGCACTGTGATCACTTCCTGCATTTTGGTGACACTGCCTAGCTTTGAATATAATTTTTGAATCCAGTTGTTCTGAGTTGATTGTAAACAAAGGTCTGGCTCAGCTCTGGCATTTTCTCAGCTTTTCTTTCCATTTCATCAAGCTCATCTCTGCTTTCATAAATGTCCCTCCCAGCTCAAATCTTATCTGCAGCATCATAGACTTGCTGTTCAGATGTCAAGGCTTGGAAGATTTCAGGGGTAAGCAAACAGCTAGCAAGGATCAAGACTTTGCAAGATGTGAGAGAAAAATCTGTCTTAAGGACAACTGCTTCAGGAATGACAGAGGAACTTGGTTCATGCCTAACTGCCTCAGCTTCTCATTTTCAATGGTTACACCTGCTGTTTAGAAGCCTTCTTCCCAGCACAGGCAGTGCTCTACAACAAGAGGTTCTGCTTTCTTATTCTGATCTAATACAGGCTTTTTATCCCCAAGGCAATCATGAAATTTAAAGGGCAATTCCTGCCATGTCCCATGGTCTTGATAAGCTGCATGACTCCTTGAGCAGCTTTGTCCATTTCATACACTTCTCTTTGGATATGACAGCTCCAGCACACAGCCAGAATGGTGGTAGCTGACAAATTCTGGTTTTGAAGCTGCTGGAAGGATGGAGGGTCTCCCTTGAAGACACAGCAAAATCAAATTGTCAGAAATTGGATGAGCTCTACAAGCTCTGTTCCCGCCTGCATTTGAGGGCATTTGCACTTTATGATCTTTTCCTGAGTCAACAGAGATGGTTGTCCTGTGGATCCACATCGTCCATGCAATATAAATAAGGGGGATTTTTTTAGCTGTAGAAATGTATTTTGACAGAGATAATCATTCTGGACTGTCTAAAAGATGAAAACAATTATCATGTTCCATTAGAAATGTTTGGAAGCCAATTACTGTGTGTCTTTTTTCATTATATTACTGTATGCTGTTGTGGTGCTGTTGGAAGTTACTATTTTTACTGAAAATGCAGCAGCACTAATTGTCTCAGCCATATTCAGCCTCGCAAAACTCAGGGTCCTATGATGTGTATGCATTTTACTTCAGATCATCACTGGCTAAAAAGCAGAAACTGCTCTGGCAGCAGACCAGTCAACAGACCAGTCCTCACCTCTGTCAAAGTATCATAAAACCACTTTCTCCGTGGGAAGACGGTGGGGAGATATTTTGCAAGGGGTTATTCTTGTAATAACTCCTGCCAACTCCTACCTGTGCCTCTCTAGGGTGTCACAGCAGGGCTCAAGTCAGCCCTCTGCTGTTCGGAAGACTCCTGCCTGAGGGTTTGAACTGGGATGCGAGCCTTCTACCCAGAGATGCCTGCTTGCCATGCTGAGTCTTATATTGCTGGCGTTATTGCCAAATACTTCATAAAGAAAAATATCTATTCCTTCTAGAGGTTTCTTAAGATTCGATAGAAATGTTTATAGGTAGGAACCAAAGACAGTATATGCAGGACCATCATTTTGAACATCAGTGACATTTTGGGCTTCTATTTTCACTGATTCATAAACACAGATAGTACACTTAAATGCAGACCTAGAAACCAACTTTCACATAACTTCCAGAATATTCTATCCATAATGACTTATTATATGAACCATTGCATTCCTCTTGAATGTCTACCTGTATGCTTAAAGTTCCATGTTGTCTGCCTCCAGGTATTTGCTTATGTTAGAGTTTAGAAAGCTGTGCTCATGAATATGTACAAACAAAACCCCATCAGACTTCATACCTGAGAGTACTGAGTATAGAAGAAATAAAGGCATTTGACATGCATGCATAATAGCCTATATCCTCAACAGAACAGTTCTGAGTAATATGAACTAGCCTGGAACTATGGAAACAATTGATGTTAAACATGAATGTAAACATAGAATAGTGTACCAGGTGCTTTCACAGTTTCTGAATGAAGTCAGAGTATGCTTTTCATATAATTTGCAAAAATCAACCTTTGGGCAATATATAATCATAACAAAAGTGATGGGAAAGTAATGCTAGGGAGTAAAATGTCCTGCAATTATTTAGTAATAATGGTTTTGTAATTATTTGATATAATTTTTTAATTATTTGGTATAACCCATGGATATATCTTAAAACTGTGTAAGTTCATCAAATAGTTTAAAGTTATGAAACAGCAAACTGGAAGGTTTTGATACCTGAGCAGTTCTCTCTACTGGATGACATCTTTGATATCTGTCATTTGTCTTGCTTCTTACAAGCCTGAATACAAAACCAAATGTTTACATCTTCACTTCACTAGAAAGCATAACTTATATTACCTATAAAACACGCAAAAACTAGTTTTGCCTTCTCTACCATGTCAGAATATCCTATTTCCTGTAACTTTTAATGGCCTGCCTATGCCTAGTCAGAAGAATTAATGTAAAAGTATTTAGGTTAACTTCACCTATTAGTAAGCTGATGTTAGGTTGGAATAACTCCCTGAACCAGGAGCAGAGTCTGACAATTTCTATATATTAGGAGGAAGATGAACATATGGGATAATGCCAAAATGCTCTGCAGACTACTCCCATTGTGCAGGAAAAATGAGCTGGGAAGATGTCCAGTTCTCCAACAGGAGGCTGGTAAGTGTAGGGCCAGTCCCTGCCAAGTCAAAGGATGATGTGGCAGAGTGCCAGGAGACAACTTGGCATGGCCCTGATAGAGCTTACAGAACAAATGCCCCCTCCACTAAACTTCATAAAGGCCCAAAACCACCTTTTAACTGTCTCAGACCAAACTGGGCTGTTATCATCCTTCTCCACATTATCATCCTTGTATCTCTGCACTGGGGCAACTCCTCACATTCACTTCCAATGCAAGTCAGCCAACAGACCTGACTTCATATGGTTTGTAATGTTTTGAGGCTTTCAGTAAGCCCAGAGAGCTTGATGCATTAACACCAGGTACAAACAACAGGATAATCAGTGAAATCAAAAGGAGCAATAAAAAGACTGCAGGGTTTAATTCAGAGTTTAATTCCTCTATGGGTAATGGGGACGACTGTATGCATAGGAATGCTACCAGGCACCGCAGTCAGGTAAATAACCATTTATCACTGCAGCTGGATTTTACCTTACCATGATCTGACAGCAGCACAGCAGACTGCCATACTGCTGTGAGCTCATCTCCTGTTGTGACATCATGAGCAAGAACTTGGCAGCTGAAGCTATACATGACTTCATTACTTTGTTCCAAAAGAATGATGCTGCTTAGTCTTGTCTAAGACAATGAGGCTGCCACAGAAACTCTCAGCTGCACAAAGCTGAGAAGAGTCCATGGTGGACTTCCTAATGGTACAATACCATTTTCAGAAATTCAAAGAAATTATGGTTCCATGGGATTCGGCAAAGCTTTGCCCAAAATGTTCAGTTAGGCTTTTAAAATTTCAGCACTAGCAAGTCTTTTACAGTTGATTTTTTCTTTTGGTGGGGGGAGGGGGGAAGCTAATCAGTGGTGAGGATGTTGCTCAGAAAGCTCTCCCATCACCTGGGACTTGCTAAGCTCACTTTTATATCTCTTATATATAGGAATCAAGAGGCAAGCAGAATAAAAGCAAAACTCAGCTTGAAAGCACAGAGAGTGAAATCCATTGAAATATTAAGCAAGCTCCTCTTTCCTCAGGCCAAACTCATCCATTAACCTGAAGCAGTCTTCAGAGACATGCTTTTCATTCCAATGCTGCTTCCAACAGCATTTTCCATTTTCATCTCTGTGGTACATTTTATAGTATGAAACAGCAAAAAGTTACCAGTCCATAATAAAAGGTAACTGCCTCACTTTCTGAATTCAATTCCTTGTTCAATTGCTGACAAGCTCTTTAACTGAGTAGGTCAGTGTCTCATTATCACGTACAAAAGATCAGAAAATGTGTTGGAAAGCACAGATGTTTACATTCTGATAGTACTAGTAGGAAAAAAACAGATGAATCTTTGTTAAGAGAGAAGAATTATGCTGTAGATGAGCAAGGCACACAAGGAACAGTCAAACAAAATTATATACTATTCAATATTATAAAAGATTTCTAGCAGGGAGAAAAGTCTTACTTCTATACTCATATCTCATCACAGATAAGATGGATTTACCAGGCAGCAAGATTTTGTGGCAATCCTACTGTGAAAAACAAGCAAGGACAGTGCCATCTCCTGTATGTGTAAACTTCAGATTTCTTCTGTCTGAAGGAGTAAAAGGTGTTGAAGGAGGCTGGGCTTTTTATTTGGTGTAGGAATCCAGGTAGCACTATGAACAACACAAGAAAGCACCATTTGCAGATATTTATTCAATTTAATTACATCTTATCACTGAAGTCATATACATGTCAATTACTTGGTGGCTATTATATGAATCAAAAAGTCTAAGTTCTAGCAACCTTAGTAGACAGGTCAAGAGGTAAATATCAATATTGATGGAAGGATGGTTATCACCATGGTGATACTATTAAGTTATGTTATGATAAGCTTGCTTGAACATTTGAGTGTAAAATTTATTACATATGTATTTAAATTTTTTTTCTGTTGTATGAAGATTTACCATGTAGAAATCTTGAGTTTGTCAGCTGATGACAGTATGAAAGAAAGAAAGAACTCCACTGATCCTATAACTGTGGTTTGTGGAAGCCTATACTTAAAACAGATAATTTCCAAACAGAGTTCTTTAAGCTGAAACAGCTACATGAGCATTCACTTGGGGGAATAGATGTTTCCTGTTATACACAACCAAGAGATTTCCATGCTGTATTATCTGTACTAAAGAACCTGCCCAGTTCCTCACCATGGTGAACACATAAATAAACTGAGCAATTTCAGTCCCTTGTCATGCAAAAAAAAAGAACACTCGTAAAAATATTTTCCTGTCCAAACTTAGAAAGAAAAAAATTAAGATAGGAACTGAAAGTATATACTTACAACAGGATTTGAGGTTGTTTTTAAATGAATTCTTTTTCAGTCCCTCGACATAATACCACAAATATTCTTCTGACAGCAACTCCTCAAATTCCTCAGATTAAAACCACCACCACAAAATCATTTGATATAACATTGTATCAGCTCAGGACACCTATGAGACAAGCCTGCATGATCAAGCTTAAAATAATTAGAATTAAACATTTATCAGTAAGGCCATCTTCTGTGGCCTGAGCTCACATGATCTCCTGTGAGAGCTGTAAGATTCCACCTTGCTGGATCACAACCAGCTTTGGAATAACTCTTCCTTTAGATTTTCTTTACATGCAGGCAGTATTCTTCTGTACCTGACAGCGACAGCATCACTGAAGTGATGAATGAAGAGTCTGATCCTATCAATACAAAATAAAGAAGAAAAGAAAAACCCAAACCACACCAAAAAAGGGCAAGAAATTTGGACTGAGCTGTAAAAGTAGATATCCAAAGCTTCCTTTTCTCAGAGAGAGCAGCTGTGGTTATTATCACAAACCTGTAAGTACCACCTTCCAGGTGGAAGTCTTGGGATTTCTTAAGCCAAGGACAAGATCCCTTCCTCTTAATATAGAAGAAGTATCACCCCTGAAAATTTATTCCTTTCTGAAGACAAAAACATTAACTTTTTCTGCAAAATGCATGTGTGAGATTCCTGAAAAGTATGAGAGTGGGTGACTCACCCCTGCAATGGAGGAATGCCCAGAAAAGATGGGCAAGAATGATGTGCTGAAGGAAGAATGTAAGGAAAAACAATGAATTGTCATAAAGAAAGATGAAATTAGTGCAAGAGGAACTGGATAGAAAATTTTGCTTTAGGAATACAGCTACATCATTCAGTCCTAAGATCGAATAAACAGCCTTCCCTGAAATAATTAGTTGAGAGTAATGTTTTCCTGAGCTAACCAGGCCAACGTGGGAGGGTAGTGTGTATGTGACTCAGCCCAATATAAAGTACAGAAAATAGATAACTCAAAAAATCAGCTTGAAAGACAGTAACTGGCTTGAACTGGGTGTAACCTGCATATTTCTTCCCAGTAACTGTGAGGACACAGTGTCATGACAGCAAGCATTTAGAGACCAGTAATGGGAATTTGAACAGTGTATTTGAATTGTGATCCCATTGATATTGCAGCTGCTATATTGTGATTTATTTGAATTGTGATCCCATTGATATTGCAGCTGCTATATTGTGATTGTGCTGCAATTCCAGTATATTGCTGTAACATTCTGCTACATCAAAGTCCTGGATACATCTGTGAGAACTTGTTTAGAGAGTATTGGACTATGGCTGTAGGCTACTAAATGAGCCCAGCACAAAAGAAGACACCATTACTGGAGGCAAGACCTCTTCCTTTTTCTGGATTACCTGTCCGAGGTCATTGAATTGAAGAGCTTCCATTAGAAAGTCACACATCTTTCACAGCCTCAGATACTGGAGCATTGGTTCTTCTACAGACGACTAGTACAGCCTCAGACTCTGCATTTTTAATGGTCACATCCAGTGAAACCTGAAAGGAAGTGAGAAGCCTGCCTGATTTGCTCAAGTTCTCCACGAGTTTAAAAAAACAAACCAAATCAAAGCAAACCAAACCAACAAACAAACCCAACCACAACAAAGAAAAAACCACCACTATCACAACAACAACAAACAAGAAAAACAAACAAACAAAAACAACAACAAAAAATCAAACCAACCAACCAGCCACTCTAGTGGCTGGTCTGGTAGTATTCTCCATACTCATCACTAACTAAAAGACCACTGGAACCAATTAAGAGGCAGAGGACAATCACTTTTCACAAGTTCCCGAATGTGCGAGCACAGGCTCTACAATCTATTTGATCTATTTGCCTTTTACAATAGGAGGAGGCAGCTACAGGATTATCAGTGGTTCATTTTGCACAACAAAAAGCCTGATACTCAATGCCAAATGAACTAACAGTGGCAAGACTGTGGACAGACTTAATTAATAATTTAATTATGACAATGTAATGTAACTATTCTCAAGAGAGGTACTTGAACCTTTCCTTCTCAGTAACTGATTTAAAGGCTTTCTTTAACTTAGGAATATTTAAGATTACTTTCTTTGGCAGTTGTTTCAAGTGAGCTATAGTGGATTAAACAGCACATTTGCAGCACATTTTTTTGCCCATTTTTAAACTCTTTCAGCCTATATAATACTGTAAGTATTTTGCCAATTTTGTGCGATAAAATTCTGCAGTTGTATCAAAGATCTCTATATGATGATAAAATTTCCATTGAAAGCATTGAACAAGCACAAAGGGAAATCTCTAAGAGCAATTGATGTAATATTTTTGAGTCACGTATCCTGTTTTTCTCTTTCTTATTTATAAACAAATCATTATTGTGGCAGAGTATGGTAAACAAACTGCTGTGCTTAAAACAGCAGGAATTACATGCCTGAACTTGCAGTTATCAACATGCTTCAGCAGATTGTGTTTTGGTGGTTAAAATTAGACTATAGCTCACCCCTTTCCACCCTGCCAAAGCCACCTGATGAAGGTGTAAGCTGTCAGAAAACAGATAAGGCTACAGACTAAAACCTAAAACAGATCTCATGAAAGAAAGCAAGAAAGCAAGAAGGCAACTAGGAGTAACTGCCTGGGTAACAGGAGGAGTCGTTGGAAAGTATTCAAAAGCTGTTGAGGTTTTAGTTTTACCCAACCAACCATTTTCCTTTCCTTCTTCCTACATTCAGAGTGGGATTTGCTTTGCACTTTCTTCAGCTGCAAGAGAACTCCTTCATGATTCACACAGGACACTAAGGCCTTAAATCCTAACAGAGCTGAAGGAAAATGAAAGGTCAGCAAGACAGAAGATTTGTTAGACATTTTGATTTCCTTAATTTGCTGCCACAGTTTGTAAGACCACACCACTAACAACATAGACAAGATGGTAACTGGAAACACAGGAGTAAACAGAGCGGTGACAAAGAACTCCCTCAGAATTACAAGAAGTAATTCAAATATTTAGCTATTCATTTTTTTCCCCATAAAGCATACCTCTGAGTTTGAAAAGTCTCAGTTAGACACAGAAATCTAATGCTTTGCAGATGTATAAGGAAAAAAGCAAACACTACACATAGATCAGATACCCTGCTGCAGCAAAAAGGGAATTGGGGCAACAGAGAGAAGTCCAAACTTCTGTTGAGAAGTGGCTCCAATTCCTATCTGTTGAAGCATCTGCCCGTTGTAAAATAAATCTTTCTATAATTCAATGATGGAACATTTTTTGCCAATTTTGCTATTTTTTAACTTGCTTGAATTATTCAGTTTTTAAAATAGGGTTCTGAAAAGTGCATTTAAACAGATGTCAGCTACTGCACGTACACTTGAACAACCACATGCCTCCTCTGCCTTTTAACTCCCAATCACACCTTTTCAGAGATGTTTATGAAATTGCTGCTAATGCAGGTACCACTTGTGGCCAATGCAAACTGTTGCAGACCTCTTTAACAGATGACTGCGTGGATGTAACAGATCCCAAAAGGAGAGGAAATTTAACACATGCTTGTGGAACATATTGTGCTTATTAGCTAGAATTGTTTTCCTAGCCTCGCCAGTAGCAGAGAGCCTTCATCTTCTAACTGCTACAAAACAAGAAAGATTGTGAAAGAGTCAGGAGTGCAGTGCAGTGCATAAAAAGTCAAATGCTAGAAGACAATCAGTTGTTTCTATATCAGTCTTTTCTCCCCACTTCAGAGCTCTGTGGTACTGAGAGCCCTCATAGGTCTACTAAAGTCCACACCTAGCCCAGACATGACTACATTAGGAGTTAATAAGACTTTTTTTTGGAAAGGAAAACGAAAATAGCTGCTGCAGGAGAAATTCAAGCCTGTTGTCACAACAGGCTGCATCTCTTCTTAGAAAAATCCTCTCGTAAGAGGAAAGGAAGACAACTGGGCAGCAGTCCCCTCTTCAGCATATTACCTCTGAAACTGTCCAGACAAGGAATAATCAACCCTCTCAATAGAAGAAACATTTATTTGAGTCAGCTGTTAAATCAACTTCATCAATGCAAACAGCTTAAAGACAGAAGGACTCCATACACCAACAATCTATCAGCCGTCTATCAGTGTACCTTAAATTTAACTTGCAGACTTAGTTTTGTTCGGCTGCTTCCCTGAAGGGTTATGAAGCTAAAACACCCAAAGGAAGGGCCCAACAAGCACAGCAGCCAGAGCATAAGGTGGGGAGAATCAGGGAAGCTTGGCCCAGGTGGAAGGAAATGGTGCTGAACATTCAGGGTAGGAAGCTACCCATGCATTTTCAGAAGAAGCTGACATAATGCTCATTGCACCCAGAAGAGAGGATTTATTTCTCCTCTTGCCCCGTTTTTGTCCCTGTCTTTAACTTGTATCAGGTGTGGTACTGTTGGCTCTCTGCTGCCTCTCCACTGCAAGCCAAACCTGCTGCTTTAGTGAGCTGAAGTGCCCCACAGTAGGGTGCAGCCAGCACCAGAACTGGAGGACATAAGAAGGGCGGTAGCAGGAGTACACGGCCAAGCGTTGGGGTGCAGAGGCAGGTGGCAGGGGGTGTGGTATTGCAGCAATCCCCTGTGCCTCAGGAAGTCACACTTGAAATTCCTGCAGAGTAAATAGAGAGGGTATTCTGCCGAGAAAAGAGACACAATCTGCTATCTGGCACACATGCCAACAGCATGGCAACAGTTTTTTAAACGTCTTTTCCTTGTCACTTTTTAATTTAACCAATTTTAAACACAAAGTGTAACAGCAACAAGGCTTGGGAACCCAACCTCTAAACAAGGAAACTAGTAGAAAATAAAAATGCAAAATATCAAGACAATTTTGGCAAAATCCTGGAAAAGATGAGAGAGTAATTGAAAGTCTAATACATAATTTGCTTTTCAAATTTTTAATTAGGTATAATAAATGTACACAAAAGGAAGCATTGGCATTTTTGTTCATTTTAAGTGTATGAAATGGTAGGGAAGATAGACACATGGCATGAGTGAGGTCAGAAGTATCAAGACTGGTTTGAAATATTTCCAAATGTCATGCTAACAGGATATTAAGGGAAGCTTTTAAAGTCATCATGAACAAGGCTTTTTTAACATCAGAGCTAGAACCCACATTGCACAAGTCTGACACAGACTGAGAAAAGCACTTTTCCTCATGTCTCGTATATCCAGGAATTTTAGTTGTGAAGCCTACATTAGGGTTAGCCATTTTCTCTCATTTTGGATGAGTTCACTGACTAAATAAATTATGAGAAAGTAAGTGCAAACTGCTGCACTACTTTGTCATGCTAAATCTATTACTAGAAAGAGTCTTAATAAGGCTGAAGAAGAG
Source organism: Promerops cafer (assembly GCA_013398275.1). Lineage (NCBI taxonomy): Eukaryota > Metazoa > Chordata > Aves > Passeriformes > Nectariniidae > Promerops > Promerops cafer. Next base: position 433,357 of record VZSE01013745.1, read on the forward strand.
GCAGCAGCATTTGAGATATTATAAACCAGTCCAGCACCAAGCAACTCCAAAGTCTAGTTCCCTATTTGCCCTTTGGGGAGTGAAAAAACGAAAGAAATAAGACCACTCTATACTGCAAAGCCATAAATGTCTGACTCCCTGGATAAAGAACAAACTTACTTCATTTCCTGAAGCTACACATGGTTGATATGCGAGTTAATTTCAAAACCAAGGACAACAGTTACAGTGTTTATGGGAAGATGACCCTACAACATACTGGGACTGCATATTACCGGTGTCCTTTTGCAAGCAGTCACTGTAAACAGTACACTGTCTTAATGATCCTGCCAACAGTGCAGTAACATACATGTTCAGTTCAGCCCTGCACTTCTGGATTATTTTTAAGTGCCTTCAAAACAAATAGCTGTTAGCTATGCTAATGAATTCTCCTCATTGCCCTCAAAACACACGTGGTGAACAGTTACTCCAAAAGAAGAGGTTAATTTACATACCTCACCCAAAGGGATCCAGGAATTAGACTTTTTGCTGTGCTTTGAATGCATAGCAAACTGAAGTGGAAGTTTTCCCAGACTGACATGTGCATCTTATCTATCTTTCTGCAGCACTTGCAGATGTTAGCTGACCTAATTCTGTTCTTTCTAAAATCAGTGAAAACTACTTACTGGAGATTACCAAAGCCAACATTAAAAGTCTTGACAAAGCACTAGGTGTACAACCACCTAAACTTCACTCTCACCCAGATTCAGTTCCCAGCCCCTGTAAGCATAAGAGAGACATTGTAAAAAAAGTAAATTTCCATGTGTCTTTAATCTTGCATCCTCTCCTTCTGGAAGCAATTCATATTTTGTAAATTCATTGCATATTCTAATTCTGAGATACTTGCATCTTCAAATATATTAAATGTGTATCAAACTGAAATGACAATGAAGAAAAAATATGATCTTTTTTGTATGACTGCTTAATTACTGTTTTAGAATTCTGGAAAGTCTTAGATACAGAATTAGAAAGAATTTTGTTTTTAAACTAAATTTCTTGGCCTACCAAAGTGAAAACTGATGTTCATGACTGCTAGGCAGGTACTTCTACAACTTCAAAATAGTCATTAGGCAGAATCACATAGCCTTTTCCTGCCAGTATGTCTTTTTCTTTCTGAAACTGAACAATTTCTCTCAGTTTCTCAATTTGTCTTTCCTGACGCCGGCACCGCTGCTGTGCTGTCTTGAGCTTCTTCCGCAGTTTTTCAACCTGTTCCTCCAGCTGTTGAATTCTTTTTCGCTGATGGACTGTATCCTCTACAGTGTAGTTATGATCGCAAAAAACAGCAAGATTGCTGGGGGTCTGGAGAGGGGGCATCAATAATCCAATACTTGGATCTACAAATCTGGCATCTATTTGAGACAAATGAAAAGAAGGAGTTGATGGAGATTGTGCTAGTACTGTAGCTGCTGGTGGTGGTGGTGGTGGTGGAGGCGGTGGCGGTGGTGGCAGTGGAGGAGGTGGCAGTGGATCTTCTGGCTGCTCTGCAAATTCTTCAGACTAGAAATAACAAGAAAAAAAATGTACATTTTCACGCTTAACATTGTTTACAACACAACTCCCACATTACAGCCCCAGAATAACCTAAACAACCAGGATTTAAATTAACAAAATAAATTTCAAAGACACAATTTTCAAAACTAGCAAACACTTCTGGGCCTGCTTTGTCTGGCTTCTCACCTGGACATATTTTTAAGCAGCTTCATTTGAAGGGCTCTTTGAAACTCAAGCCCTTGATGTCTAAATAGGTTTTTTGAAGATTTGATTTTTGAAATCTATATAATTACCTAAGAAGCAAGAACACAGACTGCAGTTCCATAAAACAGAGTTCAGATGACCTAGAAACCCATTGCTGCCATCCCATTCCCCTTTGTCCCTACTCCTTTCTGTTGCATCATACCACTACGTAATTGAACCTACCAGCTAACTTAATCAAAAACACATCAGAAGTGGACAATTTTCTGCTGAGGCAGAATAAGGGTTAACTACTGAGCGGGCTGATAGGTCGGCAGAGCAGAGGGATAGACACAGTAAGACCAGTCTTCTCAACAACTGGGACGGACTCTGTAACTGGTTTTGGGCTGGAGCATAAGGGTTTGGTTAAAAGAGATATCATGAACCAAAATAAACAGCTCTTCTCATCCTTGGCATTTACTCTTTGCTGAAACATAATTGCTAAAATGACAGAAAGCTATTCGATCTCCCACTATCACTGCGTAAATTTTCTGTCCATTATTAAATGTTAAAGCAATGCAATGAAAGGTATGACAGACACCTGCCCTGATATGTGGAAACAGTGAGAATCATAAATTTATAGAATGGTTTAGGTTGGAAGGGACCATAAAGATCATCCAGTCTCAACACCCTTCCACCATGGGCAGGGTCACCTTTCACTAGACCAGGTTGCTCAGAGCCCCATCCAACCCCTGAACACATCTGGGGATGGAGCATTCACAGCTCCTCTGGGCAACCTGTTCCAGAGCCTCACCACCCTCACCGTGGAGAATTTTTACCTAATATCTAATCTAAACCTGCTTCTGGCAGTTTAAGGCCATACCCCCTTGGCCTGTCACTACCTGCCCTTATAAAGTAAGTTGCTTTCCAGCCTTCTTGTAGGCCCCCTTTAGATACACTGGAAAGTTTCTATGAGGCCTCCACACCACTTTCTCTTCTCCAGGCTGAGCATCCCCAACTTTTTCAGCCTGTGGCTCTAAGAGGGGTGCTCCACCTCACTGGTCATCTTCCTGGCCTCCTCTGGACTCACTCCAACAGTTCCATGTCCTTCCTGTGCTGGGACCCCAGAGCTGGATGCAGGGTTCCAGGTGGGTCTCACCAGAGCAGAGCAGAGGGGCAGAATCCCCTCCCTCCCCTGCTGCCCACGCTGCTTTGGATGCAGCCCAGGACACGTTTGGCTTTCTGGGCTGGGAGCTCACAGTCCCCGGTAATGGTAAGAAACAGGACTGCATAGCTGGCAGATGGAATGGACAGAGGAGAAGCACAGTTCCCCTTCTGGCAGCAGCAAAGTATCAACTGCCTCGACTTCACTGCAGGGTTTTTTTCAGATAAAACTGCAGGTTTTATCACATTTCTCTTGATAGGTCCACTTGTACAGGTCAGATCCCAAGCCATTTGAGTATAGGCCAGAGCAGAGAATTAGATTCTTTCTTCCCCAAAGGGATCCAGTATAATTCAGAAATGCTTCTGTGCACACATTGATTGAAAAAGCACTGTTGAAACCAAAGAGCTTGCATATTGCCTATTAAAAAGAAAGCTTTAAACATGCTCAATAAAAGAGGCACTGAAAAAATTTTCTAGCTACCCACCTGTTGCCAATACTATTAGTACAAAGAAAAGCATAAGGACCAGGAAAAAGTTTATTTTAAGAACAGCCAACAGTCCCCACCATTAAAATATCAAGCTCATCAGATCTGAAAGTCTTATCATTAACTTCCTTGACTTTACATACATGCAAGATAGGTGTGTTGGTGTCTACCTGTCCCTCATATAAACTACAACACTTGGCAGACAGTAACTAAAAAGGCAGTTAGGTGATTAGTGTTGAAGGAAAGTGGTGACTGGCATTAAAAGGAAGTTTAATATGCACTCAAATATAACTGATCACATGAAAGTACAAAATCAGCCAGCTACCAGTCTTATTTCTCAGTTACAAAAAACTGCTGCTGTTAGCCTACCTAATTCATATATGAATATTCTAAAGAGCTTGACCCTAACAGCTGCCACTATCAAATTTTTCTACCAAAAAACCCTACAAGGCCAAGGTAGAGCCAGCAAAAAGAAACTCATTCTAGCGAGAAACAAAAGCAAAAATCAGATCACTGCTGGACTGCTGAATTCAGAGAGACTTCTATTTGAAGCTATAGAGCATATGCTACCTCTATATACAAATTATTATTGTCACAACTTATCACAGAGAACAGATCTTTGGTATCTCTGTGACATCATCAGTGACTTCTAGTTACTTCTTCCAGCCAATAAATACTTCTCCTAAGATATAAGAAAAAGAAAGTATACCAAATTACATAGTGCGAAAGATAAAAACCTGTATTTCAAAATCCGTGTGGATTTGACTCCAAAACAACCACTATTATTATTCTTTGTTATTACATTGTTACTTGAAGATACGTGGCAGTTTATTCAAAAGTGCCATGAGACAAAGAAGAATAGAACTAAATCCTTCAGAATTAAAAGGCACTCACTCTTCTGTGTTTTTGTAGATCCAGATATGACAGCGAAATTGGGAACGTGGCTCACTACTAATCTTGCTGCACCAACAGTACTTTTGCAGACTACCCTATACACCCATTCAGCTTTCAGACTGCAAAAAAATTTGCAAGTATTTTACACACAATAAAGAAAATGCGTATTGCACAGATAAGCAAGGAAGTGTAATAAAAAAAAAGAGCCATATTTCCCTGTAAATTGTCTGTCTCCTTCTTTACATTCTGTTTATAGTCTCTTATCTCTTATTAGCCACTTTTCATTTTTCAAATGTGTAGCCTTTTTATTTCTGCTTTATATTGTATATAAAGAGAAAAATTGAACACGAAAAATCTGAGTTTTCTTCTGTGCACTTCATCCCATTTATGTCTTTTGCTCCCCAGACTTACTCTACCTACCACTGTCTCCTTTGCCACTTTGTCTATGGCAGAGCAATAAAAGATCAAATAGTTAATATATTTTAAAGGAGTTAAAAATCAATCTTCTCCATTCTTGTATTGAAGTTATTACATCAAGTAAGAACTCATAATTGACTTGCATCTCACAGTAAATTGGTCCAGTGGCACAGTGAAGGGAAGAATACCTCATACAGAAGACTCTACCATCAGAAGTCAGGGACCAGTCTGGCTTTTGAACATAAGGTTAAGGCAAGACACAGGTGCTCTCAGGACAGACATATAGCAGGTGCAGGTAAGGTTCTGCCACTCACTTTAATTTTGCAAAGCCAGAGGGCAGAGCCCTCTTAAAGAGGCCAGTTAAGTTTCACAGTTAACATCCACCATGTCTTCAATGCTAGCAGTAGCCATCAGCCATGGGAAGAGAGTAAGTGCCATTTGCAAGCATTAAGGAAGGCTCTCTCAGACTCCAAATATGCAGAAAATGCTGTGGAACAGTTTAACTACAGGGCAATACCTTCTTACTTTGCTGCTATTCCATTTAATTCAGCACATGGATGCTGAATTAAATGGACACATGACCAGGTCAGAGCCAGTGTCTGCCTGTACAACACTTGCACTCCAAAACCTCAGAGAAAACAAGCACAGCTGTTAGAGGTGTTTTCAGTCACCACAGCCTTCCTGGTGACCCCACATACACAGGCTCAGCATCCTGCCAGCTTCCATCCTCCCCAGCCTGCATCCTCTCCCTGCTCACTGCCCTGCCACGCTGCAACCAGTGACATGCATGACATGTTCCAGCACCTGCAGCCATGGGTGCTTTGGGTTTACCTTTTCACCAGGTTCAGTGTAACAGAATATTGTGGGCACAGCATTCTCTTTTAGGAGCTTGTTATTGCATTCCCTCTTAAAGCAATCGGGGGTGAAGTGTTCAGAGCAAATGCTGCTGTACTTGGTCGGCTTGAAGTTTTTCCTCTTAACAGCAGCTTCCCACTTCTTGCAAAGATCGGGTCTTGTAAGAGGAAACCTGCAAGCAAGAGGCACTTTCAACTTTTCTGGAAAGCTTTATAACCGGAGCCAAAACGCTCCTGCCCGCCAGCAGGCGGGGGGGAGGGTCTCAGCCCGCTCCCGCTCTGGAACAGGCGGCTCAGAGGGTCCCGTCCCTCGGCTTTCCCCAGGGAGACGCCTGGAGGGGCGGGCGAGGCTCCCCACCCTCAGCGGGCGCGAACAGACACATCCCTCTGTCCGTCCGTCGGTCCGCCCGCCCGTCCGCTGGTGCCCGGCCGCCCGCGCGCGCTCCCGCCCGGCTCCCCGGGGACTTCGGCGCGCGGCCCCGC
>VZSE01013746.1:0-21348 GCA_013398275.1 Promerops cafer
CGTAGCTGGTGCCAAACGTGCCATCTCAAACTTGGTCTGAGCCATCGCCATGGGCTGCCCACACGTGCTCAGGTGGGCAGAGTGCAGATCTGTGGGGAGGTGGAGACAGAAAGGTGAAACCCCCCTAAGCTTTCAGGAACCATGAGCTGGATTTGATAGCAAGAAAAGCTGTCATGATGAAAAAATGATCAAATACATCCATGCATTTATTTATTATACACTCTGTATAGTTCTCTATATATTTCTATGTATATAGAAATTATTTGTAGCACACTAAAATAGCCTAGTAGCAAAATTTTGAAGAATCGATACACTGACAACCAAACAAATACAAACGGTATATCCATATTTAGTTTCCTTATTTTGTTAGATAACCAGATGGTAGATAATCACGTCAGCACAATGGTACAAACCACTGAGAAGAAAACAGCTCTCTTGTGACAAGAGCATCCCAATAAAGACAGGGAGAGATGTACATTCTTCTGTCCTTTTAGTACACATATACAGAAACCTGCTTAGAATCATAAAATCATTTAGGTTAGAAAAGACCTTTAAGATCATCATGTCCAACCATTACCCAGCACTGCTGAACCAACCACTAAACCATGTCCCTAAGCACCACATCTACACATTCTTTAAATACCTTCAGGGATAGTGACTGAACCACTTCCCTGGGCAGCTTGTTCCAATGCTTGACAATCCTTTCAGTGCATTATTTTTCCTAATAACCAATCTAAACCTCCCCTGGAACTACCTGAGGCTACTTCCTCATGTCCTGTCACTTGGGAGAATTCTGACCTCCACCTTGCCACAACCTCCTTTCAGGTAGTTGCAGGGAGCAATAAGATCTCCCCTCAGCAATAAATCCTGACAAACCTACAACCTGCAAAACCTGAAGAGCAACTTCCACAAGATGTGTTGTAGATGTATAATCAGCACAGAGAAGCATACATACTTATCTTGTCCTGTCCTTGCCAAAACTGCTGGGTGACCTCACCTTCAAGGATGTTACAGCATAGAGTCAACCCAAGGTCTACACTTCCATCACTGATAACACAGAAAAGCAGATTAACTAACTGCTAATGAAGTCAAAATGCATCATGAAGAAAACAAATGTTTTTTGGAGGGGCCTAAAAAACGCCTTGTCTTAAATGCCCCCAATAAAAAAAAACAAACAAAACCAAACAGACTGCAAGGAGAGTATTGCAGCCTTCCCACTGTTCAAATAAGAGCAGAAAATTCTTACCTGCAAATAATACTGTCCTTCAACAACATGTAGCCCATTAAAGGCACCCAGGACATAAATTGCATCTTGCAGCCTCTGTGCCATCTTGTAAGTCAGATGGCAACAGAGGTCCTGTTGGCAAATGGCTCGATTTCCCTCAGATTCAGTGAGTTCTGTGAAGGAGAAAAGATCATGGTAAACGACCCCACTGAAAGAGTGTTTGACTGATGGAAGCTGTTTGATCTGGCTGGCATAAAATGTCCAGTTAACAGCAGCAGGACAGTCAGGAGAGAGATGTGGGCGTGAGCTCAGTTCTGTCACCAAAAGGTGACCATTATCCATTTCAGTATTTAGTAATATGCTCTTGGACCATCTGGGGCATAAATACCACTCACTGCAAACACATAACACCAGAAATTTTCTAATCTGAAAGCAAATATATGGAACAGGTAAGCAGTAGTCACTAATTATGTATGTGTAAAATTTAATTCTAACATTTACCAGACTGTTTTGAAACTAAATTGAGCCTTCACAGACTACAATCTTAACCTAAAGTTTTTTTGCCATCAATGGAATGTAGATCAAATTCTGATGTTTCATGTATTGTAAATGACAAGATTAGTGTCCTGATTATATATGATTTAAGTGGCTGAAGTTTTGCATCCTTCTTTGAGTTTAACTGCATTAGAAATCAGTAATTCTGATTAAAATGGGTGGTAACACTGTCCAATCAAAAAGTTCCGGAAGGAATAGATATTACCAAAATTCACATCTTTATGCAAGTGCTTTACATAAATAGAGACATATTTAAAGCCAAGAGTAAAACTTATTCATAAAGAATATGAGTTGTATGACATAGGGTCATCAACTGAGAACTAAAGGAATGGCTCACATCTTTTATTTGGATGGCAAAGTTTAGAGCTACATTTTAGCAGTACATTTCTCTCAATTCTGCAAACACATGCACACAAAATTTGTGCTTGACTTCTAGCATCTGCTCCGGAAAAATATACAGAGCAAACAAAGCCTACAAATAAAAGGTGTCACACAACGTCTCCAGCCGAGAAGTACTATTTACAGAACTCACAAGAACATTTCTCAGAGTTAGGGTTCCATCTAGTGGAGAAAATGAAGTTTGGGTCTTTACATGGCCAAAATACCAATAAAACACCAGGGTCAGAAGATGAAGAATAAGACTCATAAACTCCCAGGACTGATTATTTAACAAAGACTAGAGGTGTTATAGTCAACTTAAGAGTTTCCAAGTTCTTACATAGCACATTTTTATTTCCTTTATATCAAGAACTTTACAAGTTCTCATGTCCTAGTCCTGTTGACATGAGTATGCATGCTTAAAGCTGATGGGAATTTCTGCTCAGGTCAGCTGCACTACTCAGATACAAATGTTGCCCATGAGAACGAGGATCAATTAGAGCACTCTCCTTTTACCTGCTGTATCTAAAGTGGAGTTGTGTGTATTTGCTGAAAGGAAGTTGACCCCCATTCCCAAGGCCCACACTGAGTGAAACTGGACAGCTGACAACAGTGGAAGGATGTTCACCCAAGCAGTTAGGAACAGAATGGTGTCAACCTGAAATCTGCTTGCCAGAGCTTGGTCATGGTAGAGTATGTCTGAGCAAGTGAAAATGCCAAAGTAGATAAAGGATGTATTGAAAGTCACAAATCCTGGATCCTGGGGTAATTAAACTGTTTCTCTGTCCCAAAAAGGTTGTACTGCTCATGGAAAAGAAAACAGAATGGAGAAAATAAAATATTAAAAAATAAATCTAACCATTTGAGTTAAATGAACATTGAATCATTCACATAAATACAAGGAATGGAGAATATGTTTTGTGAATGTGCGACATGTTCATTTCAAGTAGGAGAACTCATACCACTGCAAGAGAAGTCAACCCCAAATACCTGTTGCTTCTGATTTATTCCAGTAAAAGGGATTTGTATTTAGTTAGGAAGAGTTTATTTAGGATGTTAATGTCTAAATATCTTATATGTCACTTCCTATTGAGATGCAGTAAAAATAGAGGGTTTATTGAGCTTTACTTCTCATTTAATCACTTCCTTTTAAATTCAGAGTAGTGGCAGTGGTTTCCATCTGCCCTCTGACAACTGGTATATTATGACTCTATGTAGAAATACATTTAAGCCCAGGAAGCAGCTTCTGTTTCACATCTTTAATCTCCTGAGAATCGTGCACTTCCTGAACACTGTAAAATTCTCTCACCCTGTGATAACGAGCCACTAGTTTCCCTTCTGAGTCAATGACTACATTGGTATTGTACTGATAGTGGCCATCACTTGGGCACCTCGGGTCACTGGAATTACATGGTTTCCTGTCTCCCATATTTGCAGCCACATAGATGGAGTTATTCCTCACCAGACAGCTCAGTCTTTCAAGCATGGGTGAGGAAGCAAACCTAATCAGGAGGGAAAAAAGAAAAAAAAAAAATAAAACATCAAAACCATTTATTAAAAAAAATAATGTATGTTAAGACTACAGATCATCAGACTGATAGATCTAAGTTAGTCATATCTACAAGGAGAGTGTTCTGTTAGTTGACAGAAGACAGCATATTTGTGCTTCAGAGGGTAGCAGCTGAAATGCTCCCATCACCTCACATTAACTGAGCAATGCAGGGGCTTCCTTGCAGTGGAAGCAAATCTTCACACCTTCAAGTCTCCGTTCTGCTGCCAGCACGTGGCACAGCGCTGAAGTTACACCCACATATGGGCTAATCTCAGCCGTTCTGCTCCAGCTCTCCATGTGGCTGGTGTGCTGAGGTAGCTTAGGATTTGTTTCTTCTGTGGTGTGTTTTGTTACCTGCCTGCTTACTGCCGCTTCAAAAAATGGTGCAATTTATTAAGGAAAATAACAGAATAAAAAGGCTACCATATCATGATTCAAAAATCTAAGTTTTATCTTGTGCAGTATATTTTTTCAGTAATAGCTGTCATTTTATTCACAAATATTCCTAATAATTCTGTATCTTAAACATTTTCTACAACATGCATAGAATTCCTTACTGAAACATAGATTCTGTGTATTTGTTTTTCTATTAAATAAATCTCAACCTTCTTGGTATACTAACAAAAATAGAAAAAAATACACTGAGAAAAAAAGGCAGAGAAAAATTGTGAAGAAATTTCTCTGAAGCTATTTATGGCAACTACATGATGACTTATCTTGGCTTTATTTCACAGAACTTGTTCCAAGACATTTAAAACTATCAATAACCACCCCTAGCTGTCTTTCCCTTCAGACTGCTGCCCCCTGTATAACAGGAATGATACTTTCCAGGATGAACACATGGAATCCAGTCCACCTGTGGGTCCGGGATATCCTCAAGGGTATGTTGTTTCCCTTGTGAAGACCCATCCGTAAATGCCATCTTCAGTGGTCACAATGAAATGGGCACCCTGGTACCAACATACAAACACCATTAAGACAATAAAAAATGGTCAGTGTTTACTCAAACAAATGTCTCTGTTTACTCAAACAAATGAGTTCATAATACCTGTCTGGCTGCTTCTTTGATGGCTCCTTCCAAAATTGCAATATTTTTCCATCAGTGTCAAGGCCTCCTCAGGAGAAAATGGAAACAAGACCACATTGTGCTCATAGACAGCTGCAACATCTGTGTCCAGGGCACAGGCCCCTGGAGCAGACAGCACCAAAAGCACAGCAGAGGCACAAATTTTAGGAGCCTGGAAGTCACCCAAGAGGAGGCCGCAGGCAGGCAAAAGCAGGGGACTTTAGAAAGTCTTGCACAAAACCTGGGAATTCCCCAGGGTGGGTGAAAGCAGACACCTAGAGATGCAATCACCCTGCCTGGAAAGTCTCACAATATCAAGGGCAAGAGCTGTGCTGCAGCCAAACAAATGCATCACCTGCCAGACTTTTGAGTCAGCCAGGCTGTAGTGACAGAGCTTAAGGCAAGCCTGGCTCCCAGCAGGAAAACAACTTTGGGAAATCTCAGCAGAGACCAGCACTGCCCAAACCTAAGGGCACAGGAAGGCAGGCAGGCAGATGATCCTGAGCTCAGTGCTGCCACACGGGCTCCTGCTCAGGGCTGCCCTGGTCCAGCCAATTGTAATGTGGTATACGTGGCACAGTCTCTGCCCATCACAGCTCCTACAGCTGTGCCAGTAGTGGCACGTTGGTATTTAGACCTGCCACTGCATGAAACAAGCACAGCACTAACCAGGAGGGTGGCTTAGCTTCCCACAGAAGCCTTCACTGCTCTGTTAGAGGGGTTGGTTAAGCCTGTCCAGTTTCTACTGGTAGTCTGGTGAAGTTCACACATTGCAGGGCAGCTCAATAATTTCAGTGACATTTGTGCTCTTTTTGGTTCTGTCTTAAGTCCTAACAGTACCCATAAGGTAAGAGAACAAATTGCACAAAATGAGCAAATTAAGTCACATGTCCACAGATCTGTATCTTGCATCCAACAGTAGTCCTCTCAGCTCCTTCTCACCTGGCTCGTCATCAGCACTGGCATGGTCAACATTTCCTAGTAAGTTGAGGTGTACATTCTTGGTTTCAGTAAAGTCTAACATCTGATAAAAAAAGGAAAGGAAGCTATTAACAAGATGTTGCATGGGGAAGCCTGCCCTTTGGTACTCTGAAGTTTCACAGCTCATTTGGCTACCACAGCAGTTGTTCTTTCTAGTCCAAAAGAGGTCTGGCAAAGAAAGAAGTATTTCTTATGTAAAATCCAGGAACTATTCACAAAAGAAACCGATAGGAAGTCACCACTTTTCTTATTTATGGGAAAAAATGCCACCACAGAGAACCCCTTCTAGAAGCCAGTCATGGGCTCAATGACAAATTAAAATACTTTTGCCACAAGAAGTCAAGAAGTCTAGTGTGACTTTGTCAGGAGTGTCCTTGTCTCAGTTCCCCTTGAATAGCTTTAGCTGAGCATCTGGAACAGGTGAGGAAATGCTGGGTTTTTTTCTCATAGTAGCCCTAGACTCCTTATAGATTTGCTGTTGCAGAAGCAATTAGAACAAACATTCCAGCTAGCATTTATTAGCAAAATAAATCCCACAATCACCACACTGAGTCTTCATACATAATACAAACATGCATTTATCTTTTGTGTATGTATATCAATGTATACACCAGATGCCAAGTCTCTCCCAGGACTGAAGATCAGTTTTTATTGTGTGGACATAGCAAATTTTCATTATTTTTGCATCTCATTTTCAGGCACTCTCAAGATAACATAAGTGCTGGTAGACAAGAAGTGTTTTAGACTCTTGTTGTCTAAGAAAATTTACAAAACTTAGGGGAAAAGTTGCTTTATTGAAAACAATGTTGTACTTAGTCCTTTATAATTTCAAATTCTGTTTTTACAAGATAATGAACTTCCTTTAAAAAAGTACAGAAAATCATGGTAGCAAAATAGTACCTTTACCCAAGAATAATACACAGCACATACAAGCATGGAAAACAGACATTTGAAAACACATCTTTTCACATACAGTGGTGCACTGTACATGGAACACAATTAAACAGGCTGACAGCTGAGAGTTAGTCATCATTTATGAGAACTTCCAAAAGAAAGGCAGTCAGTGTTTAGTGTTTCAAAACAGTAATGCCTCTAGAATTAAAGCACAACTGGTTGTTCACTAAGGGGTCATGTCCCAGCTCCAGAATAATGAAGCACTGTAAGGCCAGTCACCTCAATACTAGGTTAAACCCCAACAGCAAACAGAGAATTGAAAGTATGTCTGGCTATGTTTCATTGTCCACTAGACGAGTCCTTTCTTCGTTATCACCAGGAGGATTTTGCAGGCTGGAACTGGAACCGGAGAGATAACACAGATGTTATATTCTCTAGATACTTCTATGTGATAGCAACATAATAGGCAAAAAAGCACATTACATGCGAAGAGCTACATGGATCACTGGATTTGGTTCCCTGCTACTGCACAGAATCATGTACTGTTCATTCCCATGATCATACAATGGGTCAGATTGAAAGGGACCTTTAAAGGTCAGCTAGGCCAGCCACCCTGTCATGGGTAGGAACATCTGAAACTAGACCAGGTTGCTCAGAGCCATGTCCACCCTTGGCCTGAATATTTCCAGGGATGAGGCATCCACTACCTCTCTGGGCAACCTGGTCCAGTGTTTCACTATCCTCACTGTAATATTTTTTTCCTCATATCTAGTCTGAATCTTCCTTCTTTTAGTTGTTGGTGAGGATACTAAAGAGTACTGGTCCCAAGACAGACCCCCGAGGGACACCCCTCGTCACTCGTCTGCGTCTGGACATTGAGCCATTGACCACTGCTCTCTGCATGTGACCATCCAAACAATTCCAGCTCACAGACACACTCCTGGAGGAACCATCAGTAGGGTTTGCTCATTAATGCCATGGTCCTGCTGCTTGTACAGAATAGACATTGCCCGGTTTAGCTGTCCATTTAGGTCAGTAGGAATTTAGGAAACAATACAGACAAATTATTTAAGCAATGTTTTTATTGCTCATTTTAGCATTCCTTATTAGGTTGGTAGTGAGGGAAAAATGCAAGCAGAGATTTCAAAGGTTTGCTTAATATGATTCAAGCAAAATAAAGATTAAATATCTCAGCATACCTTCTCTTTGTTGCCTCAGTGATATAAAATATTCCAGTTGCAAGACCCTTTGAGGAAACAGCCAGTTACAATTGTAGTAATTATAACAAACTTATGCAATAGCTCATAACTGCAATAGATATTAAAAAAAAGTGTAATTACTTACACTTAAAAGTGGCCATCCTCCTTGGATGGCTGCGGCCCATTCAAAACCCAGCTCTTCATTTAGAAATCCTCCCAGAATTGGACCTACAAATCCCCTGTATCAAATCAAAATCAGGTATTGGCATCCCAAACATAAAGGATAACATACCATATTCTCAGAGAACTGTTTTATTGGGTTTTGTGGCCTTCCTTCACAGACTCCCACCTTTGACAACAAAGAGATTTTCCTCCACAGACCTAACTTTCCTAAAATCCACAGTAAGTATGAATTTGTTGTTTGCCAAGTCCCCAGTAAATCTAATTACCTCCTTATCTGGAAATAGGATCCATATCAGAAAGCAGAATGCAGTCTTCTTCAGTAGAGAGGCCCCATTAAGGACCATGCTCTAAGAAAACATCTAGGCTGATCAATTCTATCATAAGAGAAATTCAAAGTCATATCCCTCAAAACACAAAGTTTCTAAACTTCAAGACAAAGGTCTGATGAATATAAGTAGGTGGGGAGGCACAATGTGACAGACACGGTCACTGCAAGGTTGAGCGGTGTGTAACTGCCCTGCACCTTCATGCTTGTCTAAAAATGCAGGTTATAAAGATTATGCAGCTGCTGTCTCTTTATGAAAGGTCTTACATTATATAGTGTCTCATGGCAGAAAGGGAAAAAACTGTGTCAAACTAGAGAGACTTCCTGGAAGCAAGTTACATTATAAAGCCAGGCTTGATAGCAGCATAAAGCTGGGGTTTGCTAACTTTGTACTACCCGTGTCTCTACTGAACCCTATACCAAATAAACAGGACTGCTAGACAGTTGGATCTTGGAAAAAAAATTGTGCAAATTCGTGCCACTGAAACATACCTACAGCCACAGAGGACTACAAGGACAGATAAAAATATCCCGTAAGTGGCTGCCAATAGGGGCACTCTGTCACTTCCCACTGAGTGACAGCTCTGAAGGGTCACTCAGCCAGTAGGACCTTTTACTTATTCTTGGGATGATGACCCTGAGTTATAAACATACTACATAGAGTTATAGAGTTACAGACACACTCTGCTAATCCATACAAACATAGACCTTAAAGAACTGCTGTGGCTTAAAAAGAAGATTCTACCTTAAGCTATCCCAGACAAAAGGCAGAAATGTGGAAAATGTGGAAAAAGGAAACCAGAATTACTCAGGAGCAGACATCTAGCTCACACCATCTGGGTGGACTTAGCTTTGTAAAAAATTAAGGTCCACATCTCTCTGTATTGAGCATTAGATATTTTAGTGAAAAGAAAAATGACCACACAGAAGTGCAAGCAAACATCCACTTTAATCACTGCAGTTTTTTGATATGCAGAGCAACATGTTTCAAGAAAGACAAGTTCAGAGTATTGTCAAAACAAAGGTTTCACCTTTTGTTGGTTAAAAAGCTTTGTTTTAACATGCCTACCAGGCACCTGTCAAGCAAGAAACTTTTGAATCAAAGTCAACACAGCAACAGCCAGGTTTCCATGTGGCAGTAGTGTGGAACACCTGAACTCTCACAGCTTACAAAAAGGGGTACACTTACCCAAGGGACCACATGGCATTGAAGAGCCCAGACACCAGTCCCAGAAGACTCAGACCTTCTTCAAATCCATTCTCACTGCAGAAAGACAGACCACTTAGAGTAGGACAATACATACTGTGTCTCAGTCTGCAGCCTCTGCCTATAGACTTTTTCTCCTCCTTTTTAATTTGCACACCACATAAATAGTTAACAAGCAAAAGTGTACAGCAGAATGTCTGTTTACCCAGTACTTTCTTCTTTGCTGCCTCTCTGGAGGATTGCAGTGCTACTCCTCATCTCTGATTTCTCCCAAGTAAGATCACACCATCTCACCAATTCCCCATATTTCATATGGCAAGTGTGAAACTGTGACAGGTGGCTTTCTAGAAGCAAAGACCTTGTTCCAAAAGGAACATACTAATAAGAGTGAATCAAGACCCTCCTAGGTCATTACTGAGGTACACATTTACAAAGTAATACTGGGAGGATAATGACGGGGGTGCTCAGTCAGAAAAAAACTAAGACAATAGAGCAGTGGAAACATTTAAGTGTTACTATCTGCCTCTGACTCAAAAGGGGCAAAAAAGCCACACTTCATATTCACCCCTGAAAAACAGTTGCAGATTCCTAGTGTCAGTAACATGAAAGAAGGGTTGGACTGAGTTACTTACTATGCACTTTGCAGGATCTCTGGAAACACTGGGATAGCACTCATACCAAGGGAAAAGCCAATCAAAACCAACACCAGCACAAACATCCACAGCTGACTGAAAGAGAAGCATTTACAAGAAGTTAGCTGCTGAAGACTCTTTCCAGTAAGGACTCCATTTGACTGAAGGCTGTTATATCAGCTCTCCCTGACTGATCAGCAAACTGTGTGTCTGGAAGCCAATACGAATACTTGAAAAGTCCAGTTCTATGCTTTAGAAAAAAGACTTTGTAAAAGAATATGGAAAACTCGTGCTCAAATTATATATTTTCTTATCAAATGCAGTTCATTTTATGAGGTGCATATAGGGAAGAGTTAGACAGATGAGGTTAACTGAGCAATGCCTATGTGCAAGCACCAGACTTGGTTTGTTGCAGAAGTGAAGGATTTTGAAGTGAAAATTTTGTAGCCTAATATATTACAACCAAATAGACCTAGCTAAAGAATTTTGAAGACTTCACTAATTTATTTTTCTCCCCAGCTCAAATCTGTGATCTAAATTTGAAACCGCAGCAGTTACAAATCTATGATATTTAAAAATTAGCAACCTAGGAGGAGTTCTATGCATTAACAAGCCTATTACTTTAACACAGTATCTAACTTAGGACAAAAGGATTTTGTAGCTGTTTTGTAAATGTAGCAGAGTGTTTTGCTGTGAATTAACTTGAGAAATATGACATTACAGCATTCAGGTGCAACAGACATTGTCTTTGCTAGTGAAACCAAAGCTATAATCTGTCACTTTTCTCAGTAGGCTAAATACAGAGAGAAGTAAAATCAGTACTGCTGCACAGCCATGCAAATAAACCCCATAGTTTGAAAACACTGATGAAATAGAAAATTTGGAAAATAAGAAAAAACGAGAACTTTGTTTTGCTGAACTGGAAATGCCACAAAACTGTGAGGGAAGGAAAATAAAAAGCAACATTCTTCCTACCATACACACTAACATGAACCAGTAACACTAAAAAGCAAAAGAAAAGGATCTATTTTTATGAAGCTGTAAAATCTCCATTTTCAGATGCTTTCACCGGTTTACATTCACAGTCTCATGCTACACATCAAAAAACAACCATGTTTCATGGTCAAAGGTAAAAGTTAAAAACCAAATCTGTTTCATGGTCAGAGCTGCTAATTACAGACTTATGGACATACGTGACTGTGGTTGAAAACTTGATATAACGGGACAGGCTCAGGCAGAGGCAGTACCTTTCAATGTGCAGTACAGGAGCAGGTCCTAGCATGAAAAGGCACACTGCTGTCATTAAGTCTCCAAATATCAGCAGCCACTTCCTGATGTACTGTGTAAGAAAAGGAAAAGCTATGCAATTTAAAATTAGGAATTTGTCACGTACATCAAGAAACAACAAATTCTTGTTTCCTCACCCCAGATGCAAGCACTGGCAGCAGTGGCTTAGTACAGAGATTTCAGGATACTGAGCAATGGTCCTTCTTGGTTAGCAAAGTATTTTAGGTCTTAGTCTTTAATATAAGAAACACTCTAGCATTTCATGATGATCTTCAAGTTCCTTCCAACCCAGGCCATTCAATGATTCTATGTAATCCTCATGTACAAAGGGCACTACTAATTTGTGTCAGGAAAAAAGTGTCAGAAAACTGTCACTGTCCACAGCATTCAAAGTGTAGGTCTCCTTGATCAATTAGCACTGGCTGTCAAACAGGCAGTTTTAGGGGTACCACTGTCAAAAGTCTCTTTCTATGGTACTGTTAAGAGCTAAAGGAACAGGCTAAAGGATAGGCAGCCCACTGTGCTGATCTAATTTGGATATTACACTTTTTAAGAGATAAAGTCAATACAGCTAACCAGAACATGTTTACTCCTCTTTTCAAAAGCTAATAAAATTAGATGTGGTTAAAAGCATGGTAACTGGGATATATTTTCCTACTTTCTATTCCATATTGCTTTGAAGAAGATTGTGCTTAGTCCACTAGAAAAGCCCAGCACACTTCAGCTGCTTGTCCAATTTCCTTTACTGACTTGGACATTCTTAAATTACCCTGGTCCTTGCAAAAGACACCTCCCATGTGGCAGTAATGAGTGCATGTGCAAGGTCTTGAAAAGCAGAATCCTTTACAAGCAGAACCCTTACATCCTGTGTTTCATCCACTGTCCCCCACCTTTAAGCAAATGCACAGAGTGCTTCAGTAGCCCTGCACACGCAGCAGGGCAGGACTCACCGGCAGTTTGTCGCTTACGACTCCAAGGAGGGGAGAAGACAGGGAGTATGAGAGTGCCAAACCAAGGAACACCAAGCCCACATAACCAGCTGGGAGTTTGAACTATGGAAAGGGAGACAAAAACCAAGACAAGCCATATATACTACGCTCATCAAAGGACAATCCAATAATTATATATTAAGTCAAAATACTGACATGTGCAATTTTAAGTATTTTACTGATACCATACAGAAGTTTTCCAGGTATTTTAAATCATCCACAGAGCTTCAGTTTCATTGCTTTCACCAATGCTTTTTAAGCATGGAGTGGTGGAGACACCTGACACAGCTGTCCTCATGTAGAGCCTAAATAATGTCAGGAGGAAACATTATGCTATGTCCCCTACTCCAGCACACTGGATTCTAACATTACAATCTGACACACTTGAAACAGACACTTCAGATACTGAAATTTCAATGGATTTAGTCTCTACCTCTCCAATCTTTAGTTTTATTTGCATTAGAAAAGCCTGTATTCATCAATTGTTAATCAGCACAACTTAAAAGTACATAGCACCATAAAACTCAACTCCAACTTTTCAACCAAAGGATGATTTTTACGAGAAGGAGTAAGAGGTTTTTTGCAAACACCCTGAGGCCCACATTTTCCTAATAGACACATATTTCTGCATTGAAGCAAAATGTGTAATGAATCAAAAGCATCTTAGTTTCTCAAATAAGTGCCTTAACTAAGAGTTAGCAGGTATTCTAAGATGTTTCATGTGGTATAGACTACATAAATATTCACTATTTCCTTGCCATATGCAAATACATAATAATAACTCTAATTTAGTGGTTAGAATACCTGCCAAGAGGGCCACAGCCCTTTCACACCAAGTATCTTGTCAGCACAGAGCAGAGAGAAAGCAGAAGAGCCATAGAAGCACACAGATTCTACAGTGGAATAATTTCAGATCCCTCCTGGGAGATGGAAGATGTGCATTCACATCTCCACTGATGAAAGAGGTTAGCATCAAGTCCCCTCCACCCTGGCCAAGCGCTCAAAGTACAGACTAGGCAGACAAAAAGTAGCACAGCCATCTGTGAAACACTACCCCTTGGAAAAACAATTCATAAATAAAGCCCTCAAAGAACATTGCTTAATTTCACCTAGAAACAGAATCTTAAAGGGGTTCACATAAAGAGATGTAATACTGTCAGTGACTGCAGCAGCTTTCAAGAATTTGATTTCAGGAAGGAAGGAAAAGTCCCTTTTTTACAAAAGCAGTTTCTATGCCCCATTCAGAGACAGTACTTTGCAGCTGAAAGACATTTAAGTGGAGAAAGCCCATTTTAAAAGACTTTACATTTCTTCATTCTCAAAGTTATCAAGACCAATCAGGAAGAGATGGTGCAATGGATATTGACTTATCAGTAGTGTGAAAATCAAGTTATTTGGAATTCATACAACTAACAGTTAACTAAAGCAGTGTTAATTGGATGAAGCTCAATTTTGTTAAGGATATTTACATTTATAACCAGTTACTTTCTATTTATTAAGTCAAGACTTCACTGCATGTTAGC
Organism: Promerops cafer; assembly: GCA_013398275.1. Classification (NCBI taxonomy): domain Eukaryota; kingdom Metazoa; phylum Chordata; class Aves; order Passeriformes; family Nectariniidae; genus Promerops; species Promerops cafer. Next base: position 13,997 of record VZSE01013746.1, read on the forward strand.
AAGACTTACCTTCTTTAGGATAAATAGAGACATCGTGGGATCCAAAAAACCCAAGCATGCACTTAGAGAAAATATAGTGAGACAAAGTATTAAGACTTTTGGCAGAAGAATGAGCTTCCAAAAGGATTCCTTCCTAGGAGTCGAATCTGTTTCAATAGAAGGCGGGGGGGGGAAACTGCATTATTTTCAGCAGCATAAGCTCATGATTGATCTTCTTGCTTTAGAAAAAAAACAGTATTTCCCTTTTTTTGGTCCTCTTACTCCTGTTGCAGAACAGATGAAAGTCCATAGTTGATTATTATGTGCTATACTATTTCTATAGTAAAAACCAAAATTCGATAGGTGAAGAAGAAAAGTATACAATTTAGATTCCACCACTGCAAATCCCCAACTTGAAAAGAACTAAAGCATGTATTACTCCAATTATGTGTAAAAAGTATTTGCCTCTCTGCTAGCAGTTATACAATGAAATCCTCATGGATATGTCAACTTGATACATGAATGCATATATGAACAATTCATATCCAATAAAAGAAACATGCTTTGAGAGTAAGATAAAAAGATTGCTATTTATTAATTGAGATCTATCCAAGTTTTTAAGCAACTAATTGAATTACAACATGTTCAATCTGTACTCCAGGAAACTTCTTTCAGATGTCATGGTTATGTGGGAATTTTAAGTCAGGCCCTCTTCCTGATGGTGTTTCTCCTATAATACCTGAATGTGGTCTCAAAGTATACAAAGAACTAAAAGATCAAACAATAGCATCCACCAGCTCAGAGCTAACATTTATGTAACATACTTCCAAATTGGCAGTGATATCATGATGATTTCAGAGCTTGTGGAGGTCACGAGGGAAAGTCAGCAGTAGCAAGGCATGGTTAATCATTGTAAGTTTCTTCTAAAAGCCAGTATACTTGAAGTTATTCTCCATGGTTTTCATATTAAAGGATAAAAAAAACAACTAAAGAAGCATTTCAAAGTTACAAGCTCTTTTTTTTCTCTAGGAAAGAATAACAGAACTGTAACCTTAAAATTACAGTCTTGCCTGAGAACTTATCTTTAAGGTAGTTTTCTGTCCAAGCAGGATCTTTTAAAATTTAATAAATTTATATGACCTCCATCACTTCATTAAACCCCTCCTTTATTAACTTTAACATTCTTTCATGTTAATCAGATCCTGCATTGTTCAGTACAAATAAACACCTTTTTTTTCTCTCTATAATTAGTTTTTCCCTCCACTGTTAACTCCTCAAACATGTTGAGCTCTCCTGTTTTAGCAAAATCTGTCTCCAGCTTTTATTCAACTTGCTGCCATGCCAAACCTACAGGAAGCAGACACAACTGGTCCTTCACAAGCCCTAAATCTAAGACAAAAGAAAACGAAAATTTATCTCAGTTCACTTCGATACAGAGTTCCTAGCGTTTGCAGAAATGGGCACGAGGAGTTGTGTTAATTCCAGGCCATCTCATGAATTTAGGTTGCATTAAACATGGGTCTGGATCAAGATGATCAGCTAATTCAACTGGAGTTTTGCCCTCTGACTTGGATCAGACTCCAGAAGCTGACACTTTTTTAAAAAGACACTTAAGTACATGAGAAGTTGAGTGAAGGAAGCAAGTAGAAGGATGCTTACCATATTTTGGCAATATGCACATATTCACAGGCACCAAAGCCAACACTATGCATCCCAGCGTGATGAAAGGGACCTCATAACCAAATGATTGATACAAAAAGCCTCCCAAAGGTGGGCCCAGCACCAGTCCGAGTCCTGAAAAAATTTCAAGGCTGCCCTAAAGGATGAAAAAGCAAGCAGAAAGGAAGTCAGTATGTTGAGAAAATACAATGCAACAATACAAAGCAAGCCATGTGTCTGAAGAGCAGCACAATATATTCAGGGTAGTGAAAAGCAAGACACTGCATTGCCAGGACAAGAGCTAGTAGTGACCTTCACAGGGTGGGACAGCAAAAGGAATTCCATGTGTATGACAGCCATGACCTCTTTTGCTTCACTACAGGGAACCACCTGTACTGCAGCATTCACAACTCTGCTGTCACCTAACAAATCTCAGTCTTGAGGCAAGGCAAATGCTCCAGCAGCATTGCCAGCTATCCCCAGGACAATTCAGACTGAAGGGATCACCTCTCCCACCTACCATTACACTCCAGCCTGAGGGAAAGGATCTAAACAAACCTACTCAGAGCTCATTATCTCATGGGATGAAGTACATGTGCCAAGTTAAAGCTTTCTCTTCATAAACAACTGTTTGGACTCACTCCCTAGGGGTAGGAAAAAATAATGAAACTGCAATGGGGACAACTCAGATTGTTTTTGATATAATTCAATTATCTGGTATGTTTTATAAGATACTAATTTGTAAAAGGACAGTTATACAGATACATCTTGTGCTACAACGTCACCACTGTCAACATCTGCCTCAACACTTGATCAATCAATGCTTAGACCACCAGGAAGAGCTGGTGATAATAACTGCTTACAGATAAAAGTTTTGATAACTTCCAGAACCCAGAAAGATACTCCAGGGAATCATCCTCATCTTTAATTTTACTGATACAAGTCAGAGTAGTCAAATGTCCTGAAAACACACAGAGTCAGCAAAAGCCTAGTTCTTTACCCTAGCTCAGTCCAGGACTGCAACCTTTTCAACAATTCGTACCATTTGAATTAATTTACCATTTTTAATCAATTCACATGGATCCTTACTATCCAGGTAGAAGTAGTCACTAAAAGCTGTACTAGTATTTTATTAGTATTTTGTCTTGATTTTCACTGAAGAGATAACTACTGCCACTAATGTGGCACTAATGTAGCTGTCTTCAAAGCACAAGCAACTAATATATACTGCTTAATTTATATGTAATCAGAGTTATGCTAAGTCTAAACTCATTCTAGGATTGTGATTCTAGATTACAAACGAAACAATACAGGATGATTTCAAATAAGCCTGCATATGAGACAACAGATTTTTTACTCCTGATTTTAGGCTGGCCACTGGCAATTTGTCATATGGCTGGAACTCAGCTGTAACACTGCTTTCTGAACTTACCAGGACAGTAGCTATATTAGTGGGAAATGCCTTTGCAAGGATTGAGAATGATGCTGTAATTGCTGCTGCAAAACTTATTGCATCCATTGCTCTTACTAAAAAGCAGAAACCGATGAACATTGGTCCACTTGGCACCTTGTCGAGCATTCTGGAAAAGAAAAATCCCAAGAGTAAATTGGACCTCTCTCAGGATGGAAGAAGCCATCTACTAAAGGCCCTAGAGCATAATTTCTTGCTCATTAAAAGACACAGTTACAAGACACTCAATGCTTTCTATTACCACTTATCTTTGAACCACATCAGTGAAATCATTCAAATTCCACCAAACTACTTCTGGCAGCTTTCTCCTTTTCCCCTTTGCCTGGCAGTGAAAAGAGCATGAAAACTGTAACCTGTGAAAAACTCCAATGCCACCTTTGTGGTATTTCATAGCTTTTCCAAGCACCTGTGCAAGAAGTCTGATGCAATGTGTTAGAACTAACTAATAAGAGATTCCTTCATTACTAATAATGCATTTATTTTGCTAAAATTAGTGACTTAACCTCTCCACCTGCCAGGCATAGCTTCCCATTTAAGCCCAGTATTTTTAAGGAAAAAATAATTAAAACATTATGCAGAAATAGTTTTATTATTACTGCACTTTGACATGCTTCTCGCTGTCCGTGAACTACTACTTAAATAGACAGAACCTACCTCCTCTGCTTTCAAAGCAGTAAACAGACTCTGAAACCTAGTGAAAGGGAGAAGTGCTCATTCTGCTCTACAAGAGGTAGATAAAAACTAAAGATGCAAGAAGTTAGATGACCTAACCAACACACAAAAGATGCCCAAAAGTTTCTACTTTTGTTTTGTGTCTGTCTTTTCATATGGATGAAAATGATCAGAAGACAAATGCAACAAAACCAAGCAACAGAAATTACTTACCCAAACAGAATGGTCACGCATCCTGAAACAAACATCCCTGACACAAACATGAATTTTGCTCCAATTTGTGAAAGCTGTAAATTAAATACCATTTTTACTTGTTAGTATTTCAAGGAAAGATCAAAAATTTTCAACATAAGTTACTGTTAAGAAACCAAAAAATTATGGGAACTTTATAGCACCTGTAGCTAAAAGATTGGGAAACACTGCTTCTGCTGGTGTGTCTTCATTCAATAATGAACCTAAAAATACTCTGAACAGTTAAGTGACTTAACCCAGTTTTAGAAAGGTAAGACAATGCTGCAGTTAACTATTTCACAGCAGCATGCTGCAGCTTCTGCAGAGCAGCAGGTTACAGCAGCATTCCTCATTATAAACAAGCAGAAAGTTTTGTTTCCAAACCTCCCCTCCAGCACTATCACTGACTGAGGCAAGGCCAGCAATACCCATCACATATCTGGCTAGTGAGAGTCAATGCAAGCTGATATTTAAGCAAACTTATGACAACCCTTAACAGCACAAAGCTTTGGCATGGTAAGCATGGTAGTTTCAGGTTTCCCCATTCATCACCAGGCGAGAACCCCACCTTTCTTCATTTCAGACTCTCTCACCAGAGTGAAGGATGACAGGAGGCATGCCATAAAGCAAACTCAATCCCGCAACAAAGTACAGCTGAGCTTCTCATTCCATGCTGCAACTTCCCCTAAGGACAGTAGGTATTTCAGGCTCCTTCTTTGTTCAGGCCTGAGCAAAGTCCCTTCAGCCATTTTTACTGAAGCCCATATTTTGCTGAGTTTCACTGAAACCCTCAGGATCTCTGATTGCTGCACTGTCCAGGTCTATTGATGCTCACTTCAGCTGTCTGCAGTGAGGACAGCACACTCACTCCCTCCCCTGTGAAGTACTTGGTGAGGCTTGTGCCATAACTGAATGCCACTACAGGCACCAAGACTTGGACTTAGTAATGGCACTTATGTGACACTTTACAAGCCACATCAGCACCAGAGAAAAGCACTCACCACAGGGTCAGCAAAGAGGCTGCCCAGCCAAAGATAGAGATGATTTTGATTCTGCAGCAGCCCCAGCTTAGGGAATGATCCTGAACAGCCCTAGCAAATAATGCATAGACAGCAGTGCTCCAGGACATAAACAAACATTTATATAATCTATTTGTGATTTCTTCAACATGAGAAAAACCCTGAATCTGTGGGAAAGCTCAAGTTACAAGAACTGGAGACATTTCTCTCATATTACTACAGAAGGAAGTTGAAGGAGAAACTGAGTTAAGCAGCAGAGAGTCATAACAGGAGCAAATGTTAAAAAAAAAAAAAAAAAGAAAACATACCAGAAAAGAAGAAGAGGCGCAGCTAACTAAAGAAAAAACAAAACAAAAGCGAAACACCTTAAGAATGTCACCAAAGGCAAACAGAATATATAAGTAAGTGCAACAAATAAAATGGGGGGATAGGAGAATGGAGGTTATAGAAAGCAGAATTGATCATTAGATTACTCTAACGCAAACAAAACAGTTAACCAGTGAAACAAAACAGTTACATGTCCCTTGCCCTATGCTACTCTCAGGAACAACAGAAGAGTACTAACAAGACTTAGATCACATTCAGACTGACTGGTCAGACTCCAGTTACTGCAGACAGAAAATTGCAGGAGCACTACTGAAGAGACATCTCTTTTCAGGCTTGCAGAACTGTCTTCATGTACCAACCTGTGTCATCACAGAAAAAAGTTACAGCTTCAATTATACTTACATAATTTCCCAATATTAAAGAAGCCAAGAAATTGGACAAAGCAAAACATCCAAAAATCAGGCCAACAATTGTGTTACTGGCACCTTTTTTTTCTGCCTGCAAAAAAGATCACAACCATGTAAAGACACAGTCAAATTCTTGAGGTGAATAATACTCATGCCTTGCACATTGAAATCTTTTTAATTGTTATTAATGCAGTTAGAAAGCAGTTTCTTTTCTCAAAGGCAGTAGGGGCTCATAAGATAACAAGACAATTTAAAGATATGTTGCACTTCTAATATGTCAGCAAGGGAAAAGCAATGTTAATCTGTCAGTGAATGGAAATGTGTTATTTGCTGAACAGGCAGCCAGACTACAAAGATGGCTTCAACTGGTGTGCAAGGGCACTAGCTGCAAAACTTTGATCCCTTTCACAGTGAGAGGGCAGTAAACGGAGATATCTGTAATCTTCACTGTGACACGCCACCCTGTAACAAGCACCAGACAATTTTTTACTTATTTAGCTGGCCAAATACACTCACCCAGGCACAAGCAGTACATAGCAATATTTAGACAAAAAGAATATTTCTTTGTAAATACTTGAGACAAAAAGAATAGTTCTTTGTAAATACTTGGAAACAATTTGGTCATGAGAAAAATGGACTTCTGCTGCAAAGGCACCATGACCATATTTTCCATCCTATATTTAAACATTGTATTCATTCAACATAACCAGAGATTTTATTTTTCCCCCCTCTTCCTGGGTCAGGAAGTTAGCACAGTTAATGATGGCCCAGAATGAGTTAACAGAGGAAGCTATAAATAAAATGTCATTGAGTGGCTAGGGCACAGAAATGCAAGTCAGGACACTGGCAGAGTTTAATCTCAGCTCTACAAAACTACTGTGCAACACTGAGCAAAATATTATTTCACTTCTCCAAGAATCCATTTTGACTTCTATCTCATCTCATTAGTTTGCTGTCTCCTCTGCAGTCATAGGGAAGATTAATCCATGGACAAGATCCAGGTCACCATTTTATGCACTGTAGCTACACCAGCATCATGCTATCACTGAATTCCCACAACTGAAAAGTCTTAACTCGGAGCTTACAGCCAGCCATAAATGTTCCATGGAGTTCAAGGTATTTCTAAAAGTTTCAACATGCAAAAAAGTAATGTAGAGAGTAACTAAGTTGTTTACCTCTGAAGGGAAAAAGGGTCCCAGGATTGAGTAGCATATCATTGAACTGAAATTTACAGAAGCTGCTGAAACTATTGTAAAAAGCTGTTCTCTGGTAAGCCGTCTTGATTCCACACCAACTGCTTCTGACACGCCATCATCTAAAAATACCAAATAAAAATAATAACAAAGTATTACAACCTGACAGAGGGGAACAATTTACAAACCAGGTTGGAAAATTAAAGTCCACAAAAAACTTGTACCCTCCCGGCTCTGAGAACGGAGTCGAGCCGTGCTGCCTTTCGCCCGGTGCAGGAGAGCAGACCTGGCCTCGGTGCAGGTGCCGGCAGCCGCCTCTCAGCCCGCCCCGGAGGCGCTGGGGCTGCAGCCGGAGCTCCCCGCCGCGCTGCCGGCCCGGCCCGCGCCGTGCGCG
>VZSE01013746.1:21447-50374 GCA_013398275.1 Promerops cafer
AGCGGAGCCAGCGCCAGCCCGGCCGCCGGCACTGAGCATGCCCGGCCTGCAGGAGCGGCCGCCGCGCCCCGGGCCCAGAGCCGCCGCCGGGATTGCCCGCACGGGCCGGGAGAGCGCCGGGCTTGCCACAGTCCGATGGCAACCTGCCGGCTGGCGGGGTACGCTGCACACCTGGCCCAGGGCATGCACGCCTGGCTCAGGGCATTCACGATTCGTGACACAAGGGCTTAACGACAACGTTGCCGCAAGAATTAATATCTGTAAACTGGCCAGGAGTAAATTGAAGCTGGAGATGAGGAAGGGGTGGTATAATCAGTGCATTTGGTACAAGGTCCTATCCGCAGGGTGGGAAAGTGAGGAAGGAGATGAGGTGTGAGCTGAGGATAACTTCCAAACATGGTAGGAGAGAGCTTGGAGAGAAAAACCAGGAACTACATCTTAAAAGCACTATTTTAACTAAGCTGTCAGTATTCCATCTAGTTACCAGTTACAATATTAAGATGCTTAAAAAGGACATTTCAGAACAAATGTTGCCATGTACCTAACTTTAGAATCTCACATTCTACATGACAGGAAAAAGCAGAACCACTTTCTTACCACAAGATTAGGAAACTTAAAAGCTATTTAGCAGCCACAAAGAAAAACAGCAACATGTTCCTTTGCTGAAGCCTACTTTGAGAATACATTTTGTGTGGCATATATTATGGCTGTTGAAAAGTCCCTAAGAACTACCTTGAACTTTTCCTGTCTGCCTCCAGAAAAAGAAATAAACATAAATCCTTTACATAGATATTGCCTCTTGAGCAGCCTTCCCCACCTCCACAAAAAAAAAAAAAAAAAAAAAAAAAAANAAAAAAAAAAAAAAAAAAAAAAAAAAAAAAAGGGAAAAAAAAGAAAAAAAAAAGAGGAAGAGCACTTGCAAGTCATCATGAGTTCCCAAAAGGATAATAACAAAAGCATGATATATTCAAAGTATGACATACATAGTATGACATATATACAAAGTATGACAAATAGAGTGAATAAGAGAAGCTTGTAGAGCAAGAATAAAATTGTGGCAAGAGAATAAAGCATTCATTTCTGTGGCTGGAGATGAAGCCAATTGTCTTGAGGAGATGAAACAATTCTTATTCCAACTACTTTCTCTTTCCAGTCTAGACTCTTAACTCCACAGCTTCCAACTACTTTCAAACCCCAATCCTCATTTCATTAATAATTACATATGAGTAACCCAAAAAAGCCCATAGGGTCAGATTTCCACAAAGTCAGTGTGCACAGAAGGCTTAAGTGTGAGAAGTAGCAGTGATACATGACTCCAATAACGAAACATGGCTATGAACATCCTTGCTAATGCACTGCTCCTTATTGCCAAAAGAAACTTGTTGATAGAACATGTTGGTTAGTTCTTCACATATTCTTAGTAAGCTATCATTGTCATTTAACACCAACCAGCAACTCAGCCCCACACATCCTCTCTTTCACTCCCTCCCAGTGGGATTGGGCAAAGAATCAGAAGAGCAAAAGTTAGAAAACCTATGCATTCAGATAAAGACAGACAGTTTAACTGGTGAAGGAAGAGCCATGCATGCAAGCAAAGCAAAACAAGGAATTTCTTCACCAGTTCCCATGGGCAGGCAGGTGTTCAACAATCTCAAGGAAAGCAGGGCTCCATCACATGTAACCATTACTTGGGAAGACAAATGCCATCACTGTAAATGTATTCCACTTTCTTCTTCTTCCCCCAGCTATACATATGGCGAGCATGACACCATACAGTATGGGATATCCCTGTGGTCAGTTGGGGTCAGCTGTCCTGGCTGAATCCTCCCAGCTCCTTGTGCATCCCCAGCTTCCTCACTGTTGCAATGGCCTGAGAAGCAGAAAAGGCCTTGGCTCTGTGCAAGCACTGCTCAGCAGAGACTAAAATATCCCTGTGTTATCAACACTGTTTACAGCACAAATCCAAAACACAGCCCCATAACAGCTACTGTGAGGACAAATAACACTACCCCAGCCAAAACCAGTACAGGTACAAATACTTGCTAACCTTTGAACCAGGACCTGTTACCAGCCTATTACAACAGTTTATCAAGTCTAATAAAATACATATATTTTAAAAGCATACAAGCCTTTCTTGCTTATGTCACATCTGCAACAACTTTAATAACATGTACTTTTTCTTTCGGATCCCAAACTGAATGTAGAATTCAGGACTTAGAGCACTAGTTCTCTATAAATAATAGACAGAGTCAAATTCATGGTTTATGTCCACAAGGTAAAAACATATGAAGGAGAATTGCATTAAGAGTAGCTTCCTTCATGGATATCCAGGACATTATGAAATGCTCAGCACATGTGGGAATACATATTCCTTATTATTGCTCTGTATAGTTGTAGAGATCTTAGAAAGACTTGCATTGCAATCAAGAAAATCCTTAGTGCATATTTACATCATATTATTTCTTTTTTTTTTGTCAGCAGCTGCACAATGCTATTGGGAAATAGTTTAAAATTACTCTAATGTGACCACATGATAACCACATCCTTTTAGCGTCTCATGCAAAATCTGCAGAAGGCAACAGAAACCAGCAAACTGTTTTGTTCAGTTACCATGAATCAAGACCTTAATTGGTACTGAAATATCATAGCTTGTCCTCTCTCTGAAATTCCAGAACAATCTCTCCATAATTTCTCTAAGCACTTGAAACTTGACACAGACATCTTTTGCATGTGGGTGGCTGTTCTTTTCTACATCTGGAGGCACTTGGAAATACACCTCTCCCCTCTGGGCTGGTGAGCAGAACTTCTGTGGATATAGAACAAGAAGGCCTCCAGCTTGATTTTTCCACAGGAGTGAGAAATCATTTCTGTTTTGCAAGGAAAATGAGATAATTCTATCCTATGACATTTATTTATTGCACATGCCCGTGTTTTGTATTTCTAGAGACAGATGTGAGATGAAAGTAAGTTTTTGCAAGGATTGTTCATAACTGAAATTCAGAACTTATTGTTCAGAGTTCAGCAGTGTCATGGACCTCTCTTGGGAGTTTGCAATACCTGATAATTTCATCTGTCACACTGTGCCAAATATAGGTTGTGGTTGCCAGGGTGAAAGGGGAAGATAAATGTTACCAGAGGAAGAGACAAGGAGAGATAATGGGGAAAAGGAGCAGGAAAAGGATGGCTGAGATAAGAGTGAACCATTATAGCCTCACTGCAGTACTGCTCTTCTTATAAAGTCCCCAGGTTCAGTTCCCATTTTGATCAGAGTGGAAAAAGAAAGGAAGGCTGCCAGCCTGGACAGGGAGACAGTCAAAGAACTGAATGGAAAGCACAAAGGGTAGTAGCTATAATCAAGGGATTTTTATATATATGCAGCAAGATGGTGAGTCCAAATGGATCACTCAGAACAGCATGCTGGAGAAAATCAAAATTCTTGAATGCCAAGCTTGTCTTCCTCTCCCCAAATCCAAGTTTATAGGTACCATAGTTATGCTGTTCGTAATATAACCAAATTTTGAGAGGACAGAGTTCCTCTGCTGGGGCTGGCTGCAGCATCTCCACTGACACCACCTCAGCCCTTTAGAACCCAGGCAGGCTCTTGCCTGCAGCTCCTCATTTTCTAGCACTCACGTTACAACACTCACCCAGCCTCAAGTGTACTAGAAGTACTTTCAGCACAGGACTGCAATCCTTGGCTTAAACATGTCATTCCCCGTGGCTGTATGCCAGCATTTGAACTGCAGGGTGCTCAATGAATGTAACTCCAAGGGAAAATTCAGAGCTTAAGAAACTAGCTACTGCTTCTAGGAATATGGACAGAAAGGTGGAGCAGGTGGAGTAGTACCAACAGCATGCAGAACGCCAACATGAATGCTGAGCTCACACTGTGCAATGAAGCGGACTCTTCCATGGGATCACACACTTTCATTAGTTATTAGACAAAAATAACAGACTCCTACTAGGCTATACCAACATTTCCACACAGTTCAGTGCCAATGAAAACCTCCTCTCTACAAATACATAACTTTTATCTCAGCACAGCTATGTTTTCTTGCAACTGTTCTAGGAAAACTGCTTTTTAGTGTTCTGCTGCTAGAATATTAGACTATACTTTGACTGTTATTATCATTTTTGCTGTAATACAAAGGTTTCAGATGTGCATACTTCCATCTCCTGGGCTGAATGTATATAGCACTTCCTGGAGATACTGATGTGTCTTAGGCTGCATACAGACTTCTTATCCTTTCAAGACCTTTAGGGGAGATAATGGTATATTGTTCCACTCAGTACAAAAACTACTCTGTAGATTAGATGCTTTCGAGGCTTTTCAAGGGCACAAGATGATAAGTGATGGGTGGATATAGGGAAAAACATTCTCCCCTGAAGAGATGGGGAAGAAAGCAGGCGTGTGTGCTTGCATGCTTTCTGAGCAGTACAAAGGAAATTACATGTTCTCACTTCTTGTGGAGGAAGGAGGGAAGAAGTCAGGACCACATGTCTCACAAGAGCTGCTAAATTAGAATATCTGTGTTGGGACTGCAGTGGTTGCAGCGCACTGGGGTATTGCAACAGGAGTTGCAGTTCAGAGTTTCAAGCAATATATGGCAGCATTGGAGGTGCCAAATGCATCTCAGAGGCTGCCCGTGTTAGCAGCAGGCAGTGTCATTCCTACCCACTTTGGTTTTGGTAGCTCAGTTTGCAAGGAGAGGACAGTCCCCATACTGTGCTTCTCTCTCCATGACTTGCTCAGAGGTTGGCTTCTGCCCTTTCTAGATCTCTGTAGTGTAAATGCACATGGCTGCCTCAGAGCTGACATGAGCTGTGTTTCACAGCTGGAGCCTGGAAGTGCTGCAGCTCCCAGCCAGGCCTTTCCCCTGGGCAGGCTCTCAAAGGCTGTGCTGCCTGAGCTGGGGGCATGTGGAGCAGCTCCGAGACAGCCGAGCAGGTTCCGCTTTTCCTCTGTGTCCTCCTTTGCCCTGACCAGCTCCAGTGAGTCTCTTTGTGCACAGTGTCTCTTCCCTAGCTGTATTTAGCCTACATCCTGCTGCTTGGCAAGACCAGGAAGACCAAGGAAGAACATATTGTGGAAAAGGGCACTGACAATGCTGGTGACAAATGCGTTTGATTGCACTAGCCACAAACCATGGCTATCAATATTTGTTACCTATTTCTCTTATATTTTGTCACGATGTACTTTTTACAAAGATGGTGACATGTAGAGTACCCAACAGTCAAGTCATCCAGTCTGAAGCAGCTGGGATGGACAAAGCCCCGTGTCAGACTGACAGCACCCAAGCAAGGAACACGTTGCAGTGCAGTGGCTGTGCTGCACTCGCCATCAGCTGAATCACCTGTGCATGTGTGACAGGAACAGGGGTGAGCAGTGGCACTTATGAGGTTTCCAATCTACAGCTCAGTGTTGTGACCCGCTGGCAGAGGGGGGATATAGAGTGTTTTCCCCATGCTCCCCATCTCTTGGCCGCCAGTGACAGAGGGATGGTGCCAGGTGAGGCCAGACGGCTTTGGCAGCACCAGGTGCACGTTCTGCCCTAGTTGACCCCTGCCTGGTGACCCACCCCTAGGTGACTCTTGCCCAGCTGTCACAGTCGGTTTTCCCCCCAGAGGCTGCTCCCTCAAATCAAATGGATACTTTAAACACTTAAAAGTGTTTTTTTTTCCATTAAAAGAACAATGTTCCTTTTTATGGACTCTCTTGGGTGATAGTTTTTTTTCGGAAACTTAATTTGCACCATTCTTTCCCTGGAAAATAGCAAACCGAGTTTCTTGTTAGGCTTTATTTAATCCTCATTGAGGAAGGGCTTCTGCTGCGATTGCTGGGGTCAGTCATTGATAACAGCAGAGGTATCTCCCATAGAGTATTTCTTTGACGAAGGCAATTTGCAGTTATTGCTTACAGCTATTCAGTTTCATTCTTTAATTTCTGTTTCAAACCACCTCCCAGCTCTTGGTTTCAAACCCACACAAATCTCCCTTTCCTGGGGACACGGGGCGGCCAAGCCGGAGATCAGGCACCGCGGCGGGCAGCCCCGGAGTGCGCGCGCACGCGCGGACGGGCCGGGGTCCTGTCGCACTATAAGAGCGCGCGGCGGGGGCCACACCCCCTCTCTGTGCAGCGGCGCGCGGCGGTGCCGGGTGAGTGTCCGCGATGGCGCCGGGGCCCGCCCGGGCGGGATCCCCCCGGCCCTCGGGGCATCGCGGCGGGAGCGGGCCGGGCGGGGGCCCCGGGGCGGCCGGCGCCGCTCACCGGGGCGGCCTGTGTCTGTATTTGCAGTAGGAACCCAAGCGGGGACCGCACCCACCGAGAGCGCCATGGCCGAGGAAGGGTGAGCAGGACCGGGGCCGTCGGGGGCGGCGGGCGGAGGGGCCGGGTCGCTCCGTTGCGCGTCAGGCTTGGCAGCTCTGGCTGTGCCGTGTGTGAGCAGGCCCCGGTGCCGTGCTGCTGCGTGCTTCCTGCAGGCCGGGAGATGGGCGCGGGGTCCGCCTGGCAGGGCCGCTGTGCGCATGGTGTCCTCTCCTTCCTAAAGTAGCATGGAGGCAGCATGGCCCGGTGGCTCGCCAGGAGGGTTTAATGTCTTAGCTTCTTTCAAGTTCATCCTTCGTCAGTTTCTTTTGGCTCAGTGCTTTAACTTGCTTTTCTTATGTACTTTTTAGTGGCCGGATGCTTGCAGGTGAACGGGAAGCTTTTGCTTTTAGTTAAAAGTTGTTGGCACGATCAGAACATGGTGTGTCTTCTCTTTAGCATTACTGCTGGAGGTGTAATGGATGTTAACACCGCTCTGCAAGAAGTGCTGAAGACTGCACTTATCCACGATGGCCTTGCTCGCGGTATCCGTGAAGCAGCCAAAGCCTTGGACAAGTAAGTGTGGTGTCACCAGTTTCTCTACTGTGAATAGTAGAACTGGGTGAGACCTTTTGATGAGGTATGTTGAACACCTGCAGTGACCATTTTGTCCTGGTGTTCAGTTTAAAACTTACGCAAGACTGTAGTTTTCTGACAGTAATTTTTGTCTTTTGTATTCTCTGGTTTGGGGCCTTAAAGTGGAATCTTAAAATGTAGAAGCTAAACTAGATGATTCAAGAACAGCAGCACGTGGTGTATTAGGTTCTCTCATTTTGTGGCCCGAGTTCCATCGACTGTTCATGTAGGTGTATGGGTTTTGTGAAGAAAATGGAGTGGTGCTTGGTATATGTACATGGCTATGAAAATCTGGGTCTCAAGAACCTTACGTTTTAAGAAGTGATTTAGTATTCTCAACACTTTTTAAGATTTTAATCGGGTTAATGTGTATTTCAGACTTTTCCTGGAAGAATTAATTTCGTTTTTATGAAAAAGCCTTAAATTTATAGCTTTCTTACATTTTTTGCTGCCTTTTTTGTTGTATATTGCAACAGTAAATAAATTGTCAAGGTGCAATATCGAAATAATATTGAGCTTATATGCCAGTCATTGGGTAATCGGTTTTGGTCTTTTGTAGGGCAAAGTATATCTGTATATACAGGTATACATACGCACCTGCATGTGTGTGTGTTTATATGCAAATCCACACTTGCCTTGCAAGAAAAATCTGCATAAATGTAAAGCTGCAGTGTTTGGGTGATGACTTCTCAGTTAGTCGGATACCCCTTCACTCGTCCTGTGAGTGATAACTGCTGTCTGACAAACCTGTATGCGGAAACCTCTGGGACAAGGCACTAAACAAGGGCAGAGAAGTACAACTTAGGTGACTGACAACTTCTTCTGAGTTCAGCTACAGCTTGCTGAGCTGTGTGTTAAAAGGAAGATGTGTGTGTGAGGTTTGTATACATTTGTCTGCAATGGTTCTTGCTTGGAAACATTTCTGGCATTCTGATGACGCTCCTGATTGAGAAGGTCTTTTTAGGGAAAACTGACTTTGTTTGCAGAGGTCATATTTCAGTAGGTTTAAGCATAGAAGACCTACTCAGCTCTCTCTGTTGTCAGGTATCCCTTTGGTATCTTAACATTGTACCACAGTATACAAAGATCCTAATTAGAATTGGGGCCCTGTCATAACAGCTTCTCTGAACGTAAGTAGAAAAGATTGTTCTGAAGAACTTAAAACACCTTGACATGGAAATTCAAGCTTTTTGTAATTAAAATTCTAAAGTTAAATTACTGTAATGTGTGGTAAATAAAAAAAAGGTGACTTGTAACTTGGTTGCTTTGTAGCAATGACAGTTCTATAGGGGACCTGGTGTTTATCCAGTCATCAGAACTTTTTCCAGTGGCTGAGAATTTATTTAGTGGGATTTTTAGAAGCTTTCAAAACAGGAATAGAATCTGAGGATAAAGTTAACAATGTATGAATAGCCTGTAATGTATATATGAAAAACAGTAAAAGTGACAAATCACATCAAAAGTATATTTAGTATTTCAAAAGCTTATGGTGTCTCATAACCAAAGGTAAAAACTTAGGAAGTGGTTCTCTAGAAATGCATGAACTGAATGCAATTATTTTTGGTTTTGATTATCAAGAAATTTTAACTAGTGCTTGAAGTAACATCTGTCAGTTCTCGTTTTTTTTAGACGCCAAGCCCATCTCTGTGTTCTGGCTTCAAACTGTGATGAGCCCACATATGTAAAATTAGTTGAAGCACTCTGTGCAGAACATCAGATCAACTTAATAAAGGTGAGTGTCAACTTGAGACAAAAGTTTGGAACGGTTATGCTGCTTATTTCAACATGTAGAGAGCTGAACCTTTAGAACAATACTGTAATTCTGTGTCTGGCTTACCTAGGCAGAACTTCCCTTAGCAGCAGATTGTTCTAGTTCTGTGTGATTGCCATTTTTGCACAGTACAAAACCTGTGGATGCAAATGGCAAGGCATGTGGATTGGTTATTTTGCACAATTAAAGTGAATTCTGGTGTCCTGTATAATAAATATAATTTTAATTATTGCTGGGAGTGGAGGGTGGGAGGAGCATTCCTGTGACTCTGGGAGGCTCAAGCTGTACGATGATGATACTTTGGCTCCCTCTGCTGATGCCTGTGAGGAAAGCAGCCATCCGTTACCCAATGCTTCTGACAGTACAGCAGCTTCTGGGCTGGAGCTGGTGTGCCAGAAATGGCAAATCCTAATGTGATGTGATGCTCTGCACAGGTTGATGACAACAAGAAGCTGGGCGAATGGGTGGGTCTCTGCAAGATCGACAGAGAAGGAAAACCTCGCAAAGTGGTGGGCTGCAGTTGTGTGGTTGTCAAAGTAAGATTGCTAATTCTGTCTTATTTCTTGCCTTCCAAAAATTAGTAGTAAACCAAAGGTTGCTTTAGATAAGGAACCATTAAATACAACTCCTAAATTTTTTTTTAAGCAGTTTTGTGTTATTGATAGTGAACATAAGCTGCTTTCCGGTTTTATAGTCCCTATCATGTTTATTTACTCATGTACATTTTGTGCATTAATGGTTGTGTCCTAAAAGTATCTATGCCTACCTGCCAGTAATCATTAGAAGGAAAGGCCTACCTAGAAGATAAGAAAGCTTTGCTTCAGAAAAAAAAGCCAGTTCAGTGTATCCGCTCAACTTGAAAATGTTTTGCGGAGCTTGTTTCACAATAACACTGGCAAAGTAAAGCCACAGTACGAGCCTTGAAGACTTTGTGGTCTCTGAGGTCCCAAGAGATGGCTACATCTTCACAATAAAGAACAGTGCCTTCTGCATGCATTTTCATAGTTACGCTACTTTTTCACATACTTTACTTGAGTTTCTTTAAGCAAAAAAGATTTTGTTTGTGTCCCTGTCAATGGATGTTAAATTTGAATGAAATAGAACAGTACTTTATTAGAATAGTCTTACTAAAGAACAAGGGGAAAAACTGGCAAATTGCTTGAGCTTGTGTGGAATTTTGAGAATTCCTTGTGAAAAAGTGTCAGAATACCATTTGTTCTTGTATAAAAGAGTTTCTAAAATTTAGGATGGGTCTGTATGTTAATAATGGGTTATTTTGTGTTGCAGGACTATGGCAAGGAATCTCAGGCCAAAGATGTCATCGAAGAGTACTTCAAGTGCAAGAAATGAATGACAAATAAATTTTGAACCAGTCTCGTGTATGTGTGATTAATGATCTGGTGTCTGTGGAACAGTTCTTTCGAGTTGCAAAAAATAGCATCAAAAGGTGCAAAAACTGCAAATGTTTTAACTTGGTGTGAGAAAAATAACATAATCAAAATGGTTTTTTTGCTTGATTTACACCAGTGGAATGGCAGCATTAGCAGTAGCTGGGTTATTACATTTCCTCTGAATTACTGTAAAGGGATTCAAGTAAGGGTACCTGTAGTTTACGAGCAAGTTTGTTAGGCAGTGTTTCTTTTGCTACAGTGGAATGACACCTCAGTAAATGTTAAGGAATGTTTCTTTTGTCTTTTAGTGTCACTGTACCATTTTACATAGCGATGAATGTTAATACTAGGGAATGACATCATTTCATGCCAAGTTTTTTTATTGGAATAGAATCAACACTTCCTAAATGTTTTTTGAAAGAAGGGATTAGGTTGAAATCTAAATTTTCTTGTCAAAATGCTTAGGTGTCAAATTAGGGTTTTTCCAGGAAATAAAATATTACAAGAAGTGACCTTAGGGCCTATGCAGGGTAAGCATTGGACAACTGATTAAGTTTGCTTATGCTTTTTACTGAAATTATCCTTAGGGTTTGGTTTATTTTCAAAAATTTCCTGAGAACCAAATTCCACACAAGGCTTTTGATTGACCTTGATATTTAGTCAAAGTTTATTTTTCTAAATTGGCTGAGGCAAAAAGTGATTACTAGTCTTTCATACTGCATCACTTAGTAAATGCTTCTCTGAGACATCTGCTTTGTATACTAAAGAGAGCCAGTATCTTTGTGCTTTCTTGATCAAGGGTATTTTTTGTTTAACTGTAGAAGATACATGGATTTTTATATGTCCTGCAGGATTTCAGGTAAGATTTTGGAGGAGTAGGCTTTGGGATTCTACTTGAGATTACAGCCCCCCTGCCTAAAGGGGTACATGACTGGTCTCCAGAATGGATGTGGTTAGCACTAAACATGGGAATGGAAAGTAAAGACTTCAGAGTTAGGATTCCAGGACTGACCCTGAGTTTTCCTCTGTTCATCATATATAATGTCACTTGCGTGTTTTCCTTTTGAAACTGGGATAACAGAATGGTTTGCTCTGTGATGTATATTTTGTGGCTTTTGGTTGGCAAAAGCATCAGATTTTTTTTTCTCTGAACTGAAATAGTGGTCTTCGGTGATTTTGTATGGAAGGGTAGGGTAGGTGTTCTCAGGCCTAAATTATGTTTCACCATGAGGTAGAAAGCTAATGTAGTGCTTTGAAGAAATTCTGGTAAGTCATTGTGAAGGTGTCAAGAACAGACTTCTAGAGAGCATTGGAGAACATCCTATGTGGCAATTTAAAAAGTCTTGAAACCAGTTAAGCCCATCTTTTAGAACCACCTGTGTGTTATCTGGGCCACTACTGTCACAAAAGTCGTGGAGTCATGGGCCTGACTGTGGCTCCTGTAGGAGAAGTTTTTAAACCTTGACCTCCCCTCTTTGCCATGACAGTGCATATTTCACTGTTTCAGCCCCTTGGAGTCTGGGATAATGGCACAGCTACTGTGCTAGTTCTGGTTATAAAAGGGGGTGTGAGTGCTTCTGATGTGTGAGCCTGAGAGCTCACTTGAAGGTAATTTTGTTTCAGGACAGCTGGCTCACAGCAGAGTCCTGCTGTAATGTGCTGGTGTGCTTTGCGATAGTGCAGATGTTGGGGTGTCAGGGCTTGTCAGCAGCAAATCTGCTGCTGCACAAAGCACTTTTGTGGGCTTCAGCCATTAATTTGTTTACTTTGCCTGCTTTGCCAAGAGAAGAGATGTTCCTGTCTTATTTATGCATTAATTACTTTATGAAGGGTGAGAACTGATCCCACATATATAAAAAAGTATTTAATAAGCCACAAAATAACCTGTAAAAAATTAGGCACAGGCCCCAATATCTTCTGTCTAGTAACATTTCTGGTTAAGAATTGCCTCTGCCTGTCTGATTTTGTTCATTGTTTGTGGAAAACCTGGCTGTGCCAGCTGCAAGCCAGTGTTCCTCACGTCTGTGTTCCTGAAGCTGGTGCAAACATTGTCCCTTAAACCTGCTCCCCTTCCTGGAGACTTTGCAAAAGTCTCTCATCCAAGGATGTGAAGGAATTCTGAACATACATCTATTTGTCAGCCTCGAAGGTCTTTTGGAGATGTGTTTGGGATGTGAAGCCTTAGTAGGATTTGTAATTTGTGTTAGACTGTTGCCTGGAAAATAAAACAGATCTTCCCTAACAACATTAGAGTGAACATAAAAGCAAACCTTTACTTGAAAGCTTTCAGGTACACAATATGGCAAAAACTGCACATGGTACAGTAATTTTACAATTTTTATAAGATTAATTGATTAGTATACCTATCACATATTGTCCTATTAAAAGATTGGTTGGTTAGATAATAATTCCCAGGGTCCTGCCCCACTGGAAGCAGCCCAGGGGCTTCTTTGCCCCGGTTCTGTTATCTCTAGTCCAGATTCTGGTTGGAAAACAGAACATCCTTGTAGTTGGTTCTCTTCTTGGAATAAGACTGAACAATATATAAGGAATGTGTTTAGGAGTTTAGCTTATTGTTCCTAAATGTAGGGAAAGAAGACAGGAAAATTACTAGGAGCTACAGCCGTGCATTAGCGATCTACAAAGCTACAAATATATGAAAAATATAAAAAGCTAAAAATCTTAGGCATCAAGACCATTGAACCAGATAGCAGACGTTAGGTGAGCACAGATGTGGTTTGTATTTTTCAGCCTTAAGGAAAGCAGAAGTAATGACAAATTATTTTTTCAATGGTTTTAAACATTTAAGTAAATACACAGAAATGTTTTCAGCCATTGGTCAACAAGCAAATGTTTGTTTTGAGATTCTCTTTAACAAATTGAGCAGATGGAGTGGTTAGTATATGGTGTATGTAATGATCCCATGTGCATTCATAATTTCTTGGTGCACTGGCGTTATTTTTGTACGAAAGTCCACCACAAAAAGCCCTAAGTGCACATCAACTACTTCTTGTACCTGATATACTCTAAATTGATACAATCTTTTACAGAAGTAAATCACTACACAAATACATGAATCTATAGCTGTTTGAAGTGTCCAAGTCATGTTATATTACATAAACTAATGGACACTAATCTGAAAATCACTTTGTCTTAAGAACAAATTAAAATTCAATTCCTCTCCAATTCAAAAGCAATTGGGGGGATTTTTTGTAGTTCGTAAGTTAAAGTATTTAAAATATTTTCACTGAGACCTCTGAGCAACACAATATTACATGAACTGGGGATACTTTAAGTAACAAGCATGCTTTTAAAAAAATTTACAAACACAATTTGGATTGTACCTGATGGGTTTGTTTAAAAAAATTATTTATATCTAATATTTCATACTGCTGAAATATTAATAGGCACAAAACAGTTATGTAAAAAATACATCTACAAGGGAGAGAATGTGTAGTTATAAATCAACCTAGCTTGTCCTATAGCTCAGTCAGTGTCAGGAATCTGTTCATCTTTGCTTTAGTCTCACTAAAGTCTAAGGTAAGGTAAGTTTTGCACTTTGAAACAGAACAGTAGAGTTAGTATGTTGTCGTTCTAAAATATAATAATGTGTAAGCAGACAGATACTATTTTTCAAAAGTGATGAAAAAGGCATTTATGTCAGTGCTTGGCATACCAGGTTCCTGCCCTGTAAAATTTACAATCAAGTTGTGAAACTGAAAAAATGTATTTTATGTGGATGTGCAGAAAAATGTTTAAATTACCTGTTTTCATATTAAAAAAAAAAAAAATCTTACTTCCAGTATGCTTTTTTTTTTCTTTCTCACCTGAGTGGTTCTAAGACATTTTCTGCAGTGAGAGGGCTCAAATCCCTGTTAAAATAAGCTTTGTATTTTGAGGACAGAAAAAAATCCATGACCCCTAAGTAACCTTTCGTATTGATTGTATTGTTAGCAGCCGGTGTGTTGGATAACATAATACAGATGCTTAGGACAGGTTTAGGAAGGCAAATAGGGGGAAAAACCAAAAGGTTTCTAGTTTTAAGACTATGTGTTTAAGAGAATTGAGGTCAAGTTCTGTAGAACTCCTCCACAAAAAAATGAAACACCCTTACATATCCATATATATAAAAGTGTTCATATGTCAATAGAGCTATGGTATATATTCCTTTTCATCCATTTATTTGAATGGACAAAATTCAAGTAATACCCTTCAGCTTTGCTGTCTTCAGAGCAGCAAAACAGAATGTTTGTCAGCATGTGTACAAGAAGTGCCTTTACAAGCATGGAACCTAGCAAGCCACTGTACTTGAAAAAAAACATGTAAATTCAAATCCTGTTTCTGCAGAGGCTGACTTCCATCTCTCCAAATAAAGATATCAGCTGGTTCTGACTCTTCCCTTATGGTTATCTACCAGCTGTTTTGCAGCAAGACAGCTTTTACACTTTCTCTTAAAACCGTGTCTTGATCCATTTTTGATCATTGTGAACATTTTGATCATTGTGAACATTCTATCTGACCCTCAAGCCCATATACATGTCCTTTTCAGATGAAAATTATTGGAAATATAATACTCTTCTACTTTTAATTGTGTGAAAACACCCCTAAAGCTACTGTTTGGACATGAATTTTGAGTGATTTTTTTTCCTTATATTAAGAAGTGAAGAGGCAGATTGGTCAACATAGTAGTGGGTGGAGGCAGAGCAACAATTGCAAGAGGCTGAGTCAATGAGACAATCTGGCAGTGAGTCTCGAGATGACCCTCTCTCACCCTTGATTTCTTGCCAATAAAAATCCATAAAATGAGTGGCAAACTATAGGGAGAACAACTGTCAAGGGACAGAAGAGTGGAAGAACAAAGGTGCATGCATGCAGACACATATGTGTGCCAGTTTAAAGGTAGATTACAAAGCTCAAGATAGTATTAGCTGGGAAGGAAAGGCGGTATGTGCCATCCTGTTCATGTCTCTTGGCATGTGTGTTTTAGTTAAACGTGCAGTCATGCGCTATTGTTTCTACAGTTGTCTCAGGAAATTTGAAGGCAAACCAGCAGACCCTAAGAATGACCCAAGGTTCTACTGGGATGAAGGCTTCAGTGTATAAAATAAACCAAACAACTAAACCAAAAATACCACCAAACCAACCCCACCCCCTGCCCCCTCTTAAAACAAGCCCCAACAAACCAAAATGAAGACTGTGATTTTATGCTTTAAAGTGGTGATGAATATTTGTCTGTGCCACCAAGCTCCTGTGTGGAGGTTGGTAAGTCACTTGAACATTTGTTCATTGACCGTGCGTTTTCATTCCTTGGATGCACCAGCTTGCTAGTGTTTTGTTCTTTAGGAGTGCATAATGCTCACTCATACGGCTATTTTGTTTTAAGCATAGAAAGCTACCAAGCGTCCTTATTCCTGAATTTCGAAGAGTCAGAGTTTAGAAGAGTCTCAGACTGGGAGGTCTGCATGGACGGGTGCCTGTAGCTTAGGAGTTGTAATTTCCCAAAGTGTACAATGGGGAAGTAGTCCCGTTTGGGAGGACGGGGACCCCAAACCTTGTTCGGCTTGTCCCGGGTGCCCGTGCTGGGGCTGGCTGGCGTGCCGGTGTCGGGCACCTTCCCAGGGACCCGGCGGCGCTTCCCCGGCGAGGCAGGAGGTGGCAGCCGAGCCCCGGCCGGGAGCCCAGGGCGGCGGGAGCAGGTGCCCGCCGCGGTGATCCCGGCGGGCTCGCAGCGCAGGAAGCAAATGTGGAATGTGACTCTTTAATGCCTTTGAATGCTGTCGGTTTCCATGCCCGCTTTCCAGCGTTGAAGCCTTGTAAAACCCCAGCACGTCAGATGTTGGTGCTTTTACGGTGTGTAGAAATGTGTTTGCTAAACCCAAGGACTTTGTTGTACAGCTGCGACCCCTTTAATCCGTTTTTGTGGGAGCAGAACCACACAGGGCAAGCACTCCCATCTGCTTTCCTTCACGGAGATAATGAACAAGCCAACAAGTTTGGGGATGTGGTCAAGGACCCAGTTGTTTGGAAGTTTGCTTCATACGTTGTAAGTAGCGCCATATATCAGACCAAAGAACATCATTGTCAAACGCGTAAAGGAGCAGCACAGACTTGAGATAAGAGCCAAGATAGGTGAAGGCTTTTTTTTCCCTCCCTGACTCAAGTGTCTGATGTATTACAGTGTTCAAAGCATTTCAGTATGCTTATATTGTATTCACACATATGCAATGTATTTGAAACATTCCTACCAAGGAGATTGTGGTAAAAACTGTAATGTGCAGCTTGCTGGGTTTCATTGTACAGTAATATAATCTCCACATGTGCGAAGGCCAGTGCAATATTTTATTTTTTGCCTACCCCAGGGAATACGATATTAAATTTATCAGCTGAAGTATTTGAATGAGAACTCATAAATATTTTCTGAGGTGCATCAGTGGCATACATAGGGAGGGAGAAGACATGCAGCACTGGGTGAAGAGGAAGTTGTTCATACTTTCCATCCTCCATTGTCACATAACAGCTATGCCTTGCCCTTCAGATGGGGTACTGGTAAAGTTTCTTGGTGACTGAAAACAAGTCTTAAATTGTGGAGAATTTGTTAGTCAGTGATTTTTTTCTGGTAATTATTAACTCTGTAGTACATGCAGATGTTGTTCACATCAGATACAGAGATAGGGGAGAGAGGAGAAGGCTCCCAAAAAGAGAGCTACTGTTCTGAAGACATTTCAAATGCACAGGAGGGCTGTTGGCCTGCCCTCTTTACCTGATGCACTGTGATTGTAGGCATCCTAGATGGACAAGCTTCTACCAAATCTAAGAGGACTTTACACACTGCCTTTGTGTAGTTGTAGATCTTCCAGGGCCTAAGCAAGCATCTCGGCATGGCATTATCCTGTTTTGCTGTGTGATCTAGCCTCTTGTTTGGAGTTAATTTAAGCATCTCCAAAACAATTCTGTGGTGCTTTAGAATAGTCCAAGCCTTGCTGAGTTAGCAGTTCTCTATCAGCATTGACTCCGTGTGTACCTGCAGCTAAAAATTGCCCATATCAGGAACTGAGAACATGACCAATGAGTACATTTTGCCAATATAGAAAATCTTTGTGCCTCCCCACCTTGAGTATCACATACAATTGGTCTCTGCATCTCAAGAAGAGCATATTTTTTCTCAAAGAAAAATTATTGAAAAGGACATCTAAATTTGCTGCAAAAAAGTGATAGCAGGCTTATGGTTTCACTTTAGTTTAGAGAGAAAGCTGAAGAGGGGTGAAGCTGATTTATGGCACCAAGAAGGCAGTGCAGAAGATGAGTGCTAAACTTGTTTACCAAGTCCTACAGTACTGGATCAGAAAACATGTATTGAAACTGATCGGATGTAATTTAAAACAGGTTTTTAAAAGTGCTTTTCTTCAAAGCCTGTAATAAACTTCTGAAACAGGCTGTTGCAAGAAAGTGTGAAGTCAGAACACATCAAGAGTTTCAAAATAGATTAGACAAATTAATGGATAAAAGATGCAAACCAGATCCTATTGGGAAGGCAGTGATATTCCCTCTAACACCTGAAATCTAACAGCAGGATGCAGAAGGAGCATGAGGATTAGATTTCAGATAGTGGCTTTTTTCATGTGCTCTCCTTAAGACAATTCTGCAACAGCCACTGTGGGAGACAGAAGCCTGGTGATGGACATTGGTCTCACCACGTGGGGCATTTCTGATAGAAAAAGATGGACATGCCCTCAGGAGTGCTAAAAGAGCTCAAATTGCTGCCTAAAGCCTCTTGTTTCAAGGTCACAGACTTAAAAAGGTACAGAACAAATCAGCATTTGCAGAGAAAGCAAGTCAAGAGGAGGTAGCTGCTTCAATCCTTTGGAAGTCAGGAACCAAGACTTTTTAGGAACCTGGTTGATTAGCAGCCAGCTCAAAGGTGAAGACTAGCAGACTGAGGGTGGCTCAGAAGTAAAGAAGAAGTAAAGAACTTTTTCTTGTTAACGTTTGAGTTGAGAATATGAGGACCATGAATCCAGTTAGCTTTCTAGCTTTACCTGTGGGAAATTGTATTAAAATGTCCTTGAGGTTCTCTCTTTCTGAGCTTGCTCTGGTTTTGCAGTGGATGCACCTTCTGTGCCAATGTAGTCCTGGGAACTACATCGCTCTTGGATCTACTTATCTGCTACTGGCTGAAGCTGGTCCAGGGCTGAAGCTGGCATGTGCTCTCTGTTGCCCTTGAAGCATGTCACCTCTGTGCACCAGGATGGGCTCTTTCCAAAAGGAGTTGAAATTTGTATTTGTCCAGCCCATAAGATCTTTAGTCACTGAGCTCCACCCTTATTAGATACATTCTCTCTCCATAATATTTAATCAATCAGAAAAGATGAACTGGCACTTTTTTTTGGTATAACAGTGAGGAAGCTCTTGGCACTTCAGAAGGCATTTCTCCCTTTGATCTAAAATAGCCTGTGTTCACTAACTTCTCTGGCACACTGCAATATTCACCAGTCTCTTAAGTTTTCCTGAGAGGAACAGAATTGTGAAGGTGGTGAAAGGGTGAACGGGGCAAGAATTTATTTGTTTTTTTTCTTTTAGCTGTTGTTGGCCTGACATCTGAGGAATGAAGCTAAATTTGTAAGGACCGTATTTTAAAATATTTGCCAGTTGTTCCAGAGAATGAAATAGGGATTTTTGTCCAGAGGAGAAGAAATGAAAATAAATAAACATGGATCTTTTTCACCTAATTTATGACCTGCAAATAGGGTTCCTCCTCAACCTGCATGATTAAATCTCTCCAGTCAAAAGGGGCCATTTTGATCATATCTTCTATCAATAAAAAGTCCTGAAAACTTTTTTTTTTTTTTAATATAAGAAAAAAGAAGTCCAACAATATCAGGTGGCTGCAGTTTAGATTGCTTTGCCATTTCTACCAGGAATTTGACCGTATTACAGGCAATATATAAGTTATAGTTCCTCACCTTTAACATTGCTGTCAAATTTAGTTTAATGGACATTGCCTTTACTAATACCAACTTTATACATGGTAGAGATGGAAAGTTTTTCTGTATAGGTGTCATATGTTCTTATGGATGCTGGTTACTGCACAGCTTTTGTTTTTGACCTTGTAGATGTGTCAAGAGGGATTAGAAAGATTTGTTTAAAATGTTGCATTTGATTAACAATTTTGAAGCCCAGTCTTCTTTTAGAAATACTTTGTGGCATAAGTGCTTTTGGAGGATAGTTAATTCCCAAAGGAAAAGGTGCAGCAGTTTTGTGTTAAGAACACTGTTCGAACTTACTATCCCAGCCTCAGAAATGTGTTTTCACTAACCTAAGAGTGTGATAAGCTGAAGGAGAAGGTGCACAGCTTAGGCATTTGGCAGTGCTTCCACTGGAGCTGCTGTGCAGGGGTAGTGATGGAGGATCATGAAGTGAGGTGCTCTTTCAAGTCTTATCATGTCTCAGCTACTTTACAATCTCTGGAGGGTCCTAGGCAGAGTTTCTACAAGCTGTGCCTTAGTGTTCACCAAATTGTACATGTGCTGCAGATGTTTCGGGCTATCACCTGAAGTTTGTGATAACTGCAACACATGCTGTTTTGGATGATCTCAATAGGGCATCTAGTATCTTATTTCTGAGGCATTTTTGCTGCAAAAAGCAATAAATTCAATTCTGTCATCATTAGGCAGGTGTTTATAAGTACTGCAAGGCTTTAATCTCTCTCCAGGGAGAAAAATACTTCAGGGGCCCATTCTACAACTTGGCATTTGCTTTGCATCTCTGGCATGTTCCCGTTTCTGTCTATGTCAGGAAAGTAAGCATGGTTTTATGACTAGGACACAGGTCTTGAATAGTTTCCCAGCTTTGCCAGTGACTGCTGTGAAGTGCAGAGCAAATCTGTCCCTCAAATCACCAGCTACAAAGAGTGAGGGTAGCTGGCTTTTTATTTCTGTGGTGTGTTTCTTCTACATAGCTTTAGGACACAGACTACATTGTTTTAGATCTATGTATCATGGATCCAAAATTTGTACACAGTCTCCATCTACTGCTAATAATAGAGCAGAAGTTTAATCTAATTTAATCAGAATATTTGATAAATCGACCTCCAAATGACTTTGCTGTCATCCTGTACTTTGATAGTCATATGGTGTGTCAACAAGAGATTCATGGTTGTGATGTGACTGCTGCAGTATTTGGGTTTGGGAGAGTGTCAGTGTGCACCAACTCTGGTTTCCTAAAACAGGTTTATGTAGATGGTGAGCTAATTTATAACTGGATCGTGAATTCATTTGCTTCAGACCTACAAAAGTTTATCTATGCAATGTCTCCCTGGTCTCTGTAGGAAATCCTGTGGTCTCTCACGTCCTCCATCTCCAAGGAGCCAGTTTTTTCTGGCTGCAATTGTTCCTGGATCTGAAGGCAGTTTGCACCATCTGAAAGGCCTGGAAAACCTGAAGTCCACTCCCCTGGTAGTTGTTGAGCAGTCACTAGTGAAACTTTGTGCTGAAACTTTTTGAAAATTATTTGGGTAGCTATGAGAAAACTCATAAAACAAAGAAGACAGTGAAAGAAAATGCCTTGAAGAAGCTTTGAATAGATTGCATAGAAGCCACTAGCTCTTATTGCTGGAAAATTACCTCAGGGAAGAAAAGAACAGCATTTTTAAAGTTTTGGGCCCTGAGAGAAAAGTCACAAAGAAATTCAACAGGTTCTCTCAAGAAAATTTTAATGTACCACATTGACTTGGAACAGCCCACCCATAAAGGCAATGTTAAAACAATTATCTCAAGAAACTGTGGTGAACTGAAAAAAATAAAGAAACATTTCCAAGTAAACTTCCCATATTTAGGAGAATATGGTAGAATAACATTAAGGCAAACAGGAAGACTATGAGAAACACAAACAAATCCTTAAAGCTTTAAATATGAGTTAATTTGATGTATGCATAAAGTCATGGCAACTGATGCCATTTGCATCAAGCAGTTAATATTTGCTTTTAGCTGGTTTAATTTTTTTCCATTAAATTAAAGCAATATTCTTTGTTTTACTCATGAAAACATTTACAAATTCATTGTATTATAAACTATAGCCTGTAGTTAACCTTCAGAAATCTGTGCTGATGCAAGGAAGAAATTTCTACATTGTTATTTTACAGCTTTTAATTTGTTTATTTCAGGAAAAATACACCATAATCTGTTTTTCTTTTTTTTCTGATGAGTCTAGGAAAATGAAAATGTTTCCTTTCCTCACTCCCCCACTGCATGTTTTGCACACATATGTGTATACAGATGTGCATACACGTGTTTCCCTTGCACAAGAAGATAATGTACTTGCAAACATTCATGTTATCTCTACACACTTTTTTCTTGACTTTAATAACAATGATGTCAGAGTTTCCCTTGTACTCAAAAACCTGAAGTCCTTAAGTACTTTTAAATGTACAGTACAGTACCTTAATTTGGTAAACTTTTATTCCAGCAAATAAATATCCATTCTATTCTTTTTCTCCTGTGTTAGAAAGTTTCTGTGACAGCGATTTTAACTGCTTTATCTTCTGAAATAATCCAGCTTTTTCTGTCATCTGTGTAGGTTGTGTCTTCCCAGTCCTGCTGAAGCTTGACCTGTGCAGTGTAAATGTTGAAATATTGAAGCGAGAAGGAGGGGTGGCATGGAAAACTGTAGTTTAGTGTGTACAATCCTGGACTGGAAATGGGGAAAAAGAAGTTTGGTCCTTTATGTCCAAGTAATTTCTTGAGTCTTTGTTTGGATTTCTTTTTCAATAACTCTCTAAAGTAAAATGCAGAAGTAGTCCATGGGACAGAATACCAGAAAGGCTGTTGAGTTTCTTCTGGTAAGGTCCCTCATCTCTCCCTTGGTGTCTCTGTTTATGACTTCAAGACTGGTTTACCAAACCTATGTATCTACTGACTCTCCTCATGGCCAATGGAAAACACAAATGGCGTGACTTTATCTCATCTTAAAACAGATATTTAAATGATGAGTGACATGAAGCATCTACTCCTCCAGAACTGCAAGGGGAGCCTTTTAAGACTGGTCCAGGTGCCTGCATACTTCTGGTGCAGGGACCCTCATGGTACTGTGAAAAAAGGCACCTCAGGCCAGTGTTAAGTCAGAGTACCCCAGTTAAATAGACCTGACTTAATATTTTACAGGAAAAGCCTGAGTTGAACAACCTTTTGTTTCCTTGCTCCATGGTTTTGTCTGCTGGAATCTGACTAGCAGCCACTAGTATTTGTCTGTTCTCCAAATTTGGTAAGAATAGGGAGAACCTCCCTTCCAAAAAAACTCTAAAACCCCAACAAACCAACAACAAAACCTCAGGAACCGCCACATAGAAAGAAGTGGATTGTGCTTGCTTAGTGAGCTGTATGTGGGGAAAGGCATTGGAAGGAAATCAAAGGCAAGGTCAATGCTTAAAAACAGTGTGTACACAGCACCAAATGGCTGCTTTACCTTTAGCACAGCCACCTAAAAACTGTCCAAAGCTGCAATTCTGCTCTCAGTGTGCAAACTGAATATATCCCAAAGCTCAAATTGCAGTCCATGAGACTGCAAATCCATGTGGCCAGTTGGTAATGCTGAAAGTCTGTGAAATAAATGTCAGTAAATGTGAACACACTGTAGCTGCCCCTACTTTTAAAGGAAGAACACACTTGGGCCCTTTGCTCTTTATTGGCTTCAGTGGAAGGTGATGTGGAAACTGTTAAATCAGGTCTGGAGATTATTAAGTCCTAGAAATAAACTTATTTGGAATAGAAACATCTAACAAAAGAGAAGATCCTTACAATCTTCTCCACAGCATGTCTATTCAGAATAGTACATTTTAAAAAGTTACTGTTAAGGTATTTCTTTCCCTCTAAATAACCCTGATTGTATCTAGCCATAGCAATATATAATATGGGCAAAAGCACAAATGTGTCTAACCCTAAGAAAGACGCAAAATTTTGCTGTCACAAAATGTAGGAAACAAAGCGATTCTACAAAACATGAAACAGATAAGCTCTAAACTCTTCTTCTTCCAGATCAGCGCCAAGATCAGCACAGTATGGGGAAGATGCAGCTCTGATCATGAAGGAAAGAAGGAGGAAGGAGCTAAAGGGGGTTTGCTGCATGACGGTACCCCTTCCAGGGCACACCACCTTCTAGTTGTTCTTGCAGCTCCAGCTGCAAATTGCCCAAAAATTCTGATAGATCTGCTATGCCTGCCCTGGAATCTGAGTTACCCAGTCTTAGCTTTCTGCTCCCTGATTAATTTTTTCTGGATTATTTAATTTGTGACTCCTGAAGTAAAGAAATTATTAGTAGCTGCATTATCCATAGTGTTGCTACAAATAATGTTTGGCACATTCCTGGTTCAGCTATTGTAAAAACGCTTAGAGTCCCTCATCCTAGGATAAAACTAAGCTTTAAAAGTGAATACCAAAAATCTTCTCTATGGCCTTTTCTTCAAACCCAGTGAAATTAACTGCAGGGCCATGTTTCCCCTTAGAGCAGGAAATCACTCAGCTGAAAGTATTATAAAACATTAAATAGTTATCAAGTGTTCATCCAGGAATTTTTCAGTACTCCTCAGAAAACAGTATCATAACTTATATGCACTAATTTTTACTCTTTTACGTGTGTATGTAGTGTAACTTCCATTAATGTGTGTCGTGATTTAACTCCAGCTGCCCCACAGCTGCTCCCTGACTTAGAGTGAGCACTGCACAGCAACAACTCAGAACTCAGTGTTATACCAACATCGTTCTCATCCTAAATCCAAAACACAGCACCCTACCAGCTACTGAGAAGAAAATTAACTCTATCCTATCCTAACCTAGGACAAAGTGCCCTTACATTTACAAAAGGGATTCTGTAAAAATGACCCCGTGGTCTTCCAAATTTTTCTTTCAGTGGTTTCAGATCAAATTTGCCTACTTTAAGTATTATTTTAAAAAACGGATGGTGTCATTCACTGATGGCACCCTGAATCACATTGTGTTCTTTCTCTGTTGCATTTACAATGAAGATGACTTCATTATTTCACTGACAGTTATTAATGATGTGCAAGACAGGATAGAGTCTGGTCCCTTCAAGCCTTCCTCCCTTTCTATCTTGCCTTCACAGGAATTGTTATAATTGTAGACTGTTAACAGAGGAAAGATCTGTAGTGTTTGGTCAAATGTGGAGATATATCTGGATGAGAAAGACAGAGCCTGGTGGGAAGGAACCAAATACTAAGCTTTTCTGATTATTGTCATATTTTAAGACTAATGAGAATTTAGTATACATGTTGAGTGAAAGGACTTAGGCATCTTAAATCACTGCAAAACTAGATTCATTGGTGGTTGTCTTCTGTTTCCTTCTTCTTTCCTTCCACCTTATCTCCAGAGAACTTCTGTAGGAGCAACCTTCAACCCTTAGTCCCACCCCAGAGATTTGTGTGTTACTGTTGGGTGCTGCCCAGAGTCCATGAGAAGTCTGCTTCACCACATGTCTCAGCTGTATTGCTTCAGCCCCCTCCACTCCCCCATCAATGCTGGAACCATTTGCTGGCCATTGTGTGGCTTCCCCAGAAGTAGTATGTTTGTCTGCATTCAAACATTTTGCATATACAGCTTTGTCAGCTAAGAGCATTAGAAGAGAAGAAAGGAAACATGCCACTAATTAAGCCATCAGTTCCGGTCAATGTTCTTATAGAAGCAAAAAGCTCTCTTGAGAGGTACAGCTTCTGTCATGTGGGTAGCTGGTTTAAACACTGCTGGCAAACATCTCTTGACAGTATGCACAACATCTCCACTCAGAGGGTTTGTTGTGAAAGCTATGTCTGCAGAGATTTTGTACTATGGAAAAGGTTCTAGCCACAGGGTGGAAGTGCTGTTATGTTGAAAGTGAAATTTCAGCTTTCTTAATCCGTAGTGGAGTCTGAAACTGCATGAAATGGGGGTAAACAGGCAAATTTACCCCAATATCTTCTAACATTTTAAACAGTGGCTTGGCCTTTAGAGCAGATGCTTTGTAAATACTTCCTCTGCCTGGAAGCTTCTCATCATCTGCAGAGCCTCCAGGCAATGATCCAGTGTGCAGGCTTCAGCAGAATAACTTCCACTGACTCTTTGGGCAGTTTTATCCTCTAGTTTATTTCCCTAATTTTGCTGTCTGGAGATGGTGTGAGTGTGCCTACTCTCTTGCAGTGTTCAAGAGTTCCTGTGAGTGAACAGAGCGAATGTCTGGGAGCAGCAGCAAGGCACCTGTGGCTGATGTGTGGGTGCTGGGTGAGCAGCAGCTCAGTAAAGCCAGCAGCAGGAAGGGAAAGAATTATAGAATAGTTTGTGTTGGAAGGTACTTTTAAAGTTCATCTAGTCCAATAAATGTAGCTTCTTTACGTCCCATGTGCCATCTGCTTGTGGGCTACTGTGTCCCATCCCTGTGATTTTCCTGCTGGTGGTGCTTGGTGCAAGAAGCAAAATCTGAAAATCTAGTGCAGGGGGTGTTACAGATAATAACCTTTCCACAGAGAACAATTGGCAGTAACAGCAGGACATCAGATGTGACAGTGCCTCCAGTCATTTGTCAGGTAGTGTTGGCCATTCCAGTGATTTGTATAAGTTCATATCAGAAATATTTCCCTTCCATCCAGCCTAGAACATCTGGGTTTTGCTGAAGTCATTAAGTGCAGTTATTTCATTTTGAACTAAATGCCAAATAGCAGAGTGAAGCTATACTAGAAACAGGCTGCATGACTGAAATTTTAAAACCCATGGTGATCCAGACAAACTGGGAGTAAAGTGCAGAAGAATGAAAGCTCCTGTTCACACAGATTTAATACATTTACTTCAGAACAAGAGGCAAATGTGTCTTAACATAAGCTTCATTTTCAGGGAAATGTATACATGGATTTGCTGATCTATTAATTACAATAGAATTGAAGTAAAATGTTACTTTTCCCAGGGTGTTTAAACCAACCTTAGCACTCCCTCTGCTATCACTGCTAGTGACTGGGAATTATAGAAAAAAATGTAAACCTGCAGTTTTTCCTATTTGTATCTGTTTGACTCAGTTTAGATTATGAGATTACTAGACTTGTCTGGTTCACTTTTCTTCATGGGCAGTGCAATGTTCTGGCTTTCATATCCTATAAAAGTAGTGATGCCACAAAATTGCAAGGGAAATGCTTTGGTCCCACAGCATAGATATAATTAAATCCAACTAAAGTATTTTCATTGCCTGAGATGAGGAATCTGAAAAAAAAAAAACTAGGTCAGCCACTCAGGTAATAACAGGAATATAGTTTTTAATACCATATTATCAGACCGTTGATGAGAATTTTCAATTGAATGTTTAAATACTTTATTAAATAAAACATACAATCATTATCTTATGGTATAATGCCTATAACCAGCTATACCTACAGGACTGTAATCCTGTTGAGCTGCTATAATGGCATGAACGACAAAAGCAAAACCCAAGCGGTTTATCAATGTCAACAAACTCCCAGATGGAATTACAGTCTTGTACGCACCATTTAGCTGTATGCTATTCATTACAACATATGACAAAAATTATGCTTCTATTAAAAATGCACAGATGAGAATACGTGTTGTTGAAGAGGGATTGTTTAAAGAGCAGAAGGCATCTTTTGCTGCAAAGCAATCTCATTTTCCATGCAATGCCTTTTCAGGCGTATTTGCAGAATGATGGGGAATTAGGTTCAAGTCCTGAAAGAAATGTGGTGCCTTAGGCTCAGTAGAATATTTCTGGTTTTTTCTTTTCATATGAAGTTTTCTTGTGCTGTCCATGTGTGGTAAATCTGGCCACCCTTGGAGAAAGCATGAGCTGGAGCATGGCAGTGAGAATCTTTGAGAAATAAACCATGAGGTGCTGGCCTTGGAAGTCCTTTGGAACCCACTGGGACTTCGTAACAGAGTGGAGGCAGTCCTTGGATGTTGTAAGGATCATTATTTTGTAAAATTTCAAAACTAATCAAACAGTATGGATTCTGAAGTTCAATGTGCAGTTTGTGCAGTCATTTTTGTCATTTTTGTAGAAAAGTCCCAGTGTAAAAAAAAGTTTTTCCCAGCTTAAAATGAAATTGTAGTGGAAAGCAGTGCCATGAGGCCAACATGAAGCTAAATTGTACCAAGTAAAAGTGTTTTCTGGCTTGGAGCTATCTTGGGAACCCCCAAAGTGTTTGAAGAGATCCTCAGTGCTTCAAGCAGCACTCATCTATTATTGGAGTAGATGGACTCTCCAGTATTTACCACTATAATGGCTGCATGGGCAAAGAGGAGAGGTAAAAGCAGAAAAGTTTGAACAGGGGAAGTGGTTTGCTGTGCCTTAGGACCCTCCAGAGAGATGTCAATTCCATGGATGACCAATCTACCAAGAGGGATGGCAGCTCTGGGGCTGACCGGGACAGCTCAGCAGGTCATTCCAGGGAAGCAAAAAGGCTGGCTCTGTGAGAACAGTGTGCTCCTGCAGGTTTAATTCCCTGCTGCAGTATCAGAAATAGGGTGATAGCATTGTAGGATACTGCTTTCAGTAGCTCTGAGCTATTTAATTCCCCCGTCCTAGGGAACTGAGTCATGCCTGCATGGAGCTGGCTTCTCCAGGTGTGCTTTATGCAGGAACAACAATGATGGAAACAAACAGGATACATGTGCAGGCTGAAGAAGGAAAACACTCCTTTAAATTCCGTGCCTCAGCTAGCAGATGCTTGGTGTGGATTTCTGCAGTATGCCCAGTGTGGAAGACGTGTCTGGGGACGTAAATCCTGTCCCCATGGCCCATGTGACACATGCATGTTGTGGTTTAAATCCAGATGACAACTAGACACCCCTCAGCTGCTCACTCAGCCCCCTGCCAGCAGAATGTGGGAGAGTAAAAGTGAGGAAACTTGTGGGTTGAGGTAAAGACAGCTTAAGAAGAGAAAAAAGGAAGAAAATAATAACAATAATAAAAAAAATACACAAAGCAAGTGATGCACAATACAATTGCTTACCACTCACCAATAAATGCTCAGCCAGTCCCTGAGCAGCAGCCCCTGCCCAGCTCTCCTCCCAGTTTATGTACCAAGCACAATGCCATATAGTATGGGATACCCCTTTGGTCAGTTCAGGTCCTATGTCCTGTCTGTGTCCCCTCACACCTTCTTGTGCCCCTCCAGCATTCTTGCTGGCAGAGCATAGGAAGCTGGAAAGTCCTTGACTTAGTATAAACAGTACTTAGAAATAGCTAAAAATATTAGTATATTATCAACATTATTCCCATGCTAAATCCAGAACACATCACTGTACCAGCTACTGGGAAAAAATTAACTCTATCC
This sequence comes from Promerops cafer, assembly GCA_013398275.1. NCBI lineage: Eukaryota > Metazoa > Chordata > Aves > Passeriformes > Nectariniidae > Promerops > Promerops cafer. The sequence goes on from VZSE01013746.1 coordinate 49,857, forward strand.
CAGGCAAAACCAGGATAATGCACATCCCCAGCTGGCCATAAATGTACGTCCACAAATGCAAGGAGCTGCCATCATTGGCCAGGGCAGCTTCTCTGAGTTGTTGATAGAGTCTCATAATTTACTTTTCTTCTGAGCTGGGCATGCATGGAGGATTCTTTCAAATGTATTGAACCTAGCTTAGCAGACAGAAAGCAGGGAATGCCTTGGGTTGTCACTGATGGGTGACAGTAGCTGGGTAGCATCAGCTGCATGAAGGACAAGCTCCAGTTGCCTATAAATGGACAGGGTGGAAATTAAGTTCATTTGCAAGACAGCAAGAGATTTTAAGGGCAAAGACTAGTAAATTAGATTGAGCTGGGCAGACATACTTTCCTTAGGTTAATCCTGCGTTTTCTTTGTTTTAGTAAAGCAGATTTCATGCCAGTGTCTCCTCAGGCCTAGACCCCTCTATCTTTCCTGTTTTCCTCATGTACAAATCCAAATTCAAAGCTTTGCTTTCAGAAAAAAAAAAAAAAAAA
>VZSE01013746.1:50699-184474 GCA_013398275.1 Promerops cafer
GTTTGCTGTGCCTTAGGACCCTCCAGAGAGATGTCAATTCCATGGATGACCAATCTACCAAGAGGGATGGCAGCTCTGGGGCTGACCGGGACAGCTCAGCAGGTCATTCCAGGGAAGCAAAAAGGCTGGCTCTGTGAGAACAGTGTGCTCCTGCAGGTTTAATTCCCTGCTGCAGTATCAGAAATAGGGTGATAGCATTGTAGGATACTGCTTTCAGTAGCTCTGAGCTATTTAATTCCCCCGTCCTAGGGAACTGAGTCATGCCTGCATGGAGCTGGCTTCTCCAGGTGTGCTTTATGCAGGAACAACAATGATGGAAACAAACAGGATACATGTGCAGGCTGAAGAAGGAAAACACTCCTTTAAATTCCGTGCCTCAGCTAGCAGATGCTTGGTGTGGATTTCTGCAGTATGCCCAGTGTGGAAGACGTGTCTGGGGACGTAAATCCTGTCCCCATGGCCCATGTGACACATGCATGTTGTGGTTTAAATCCAGATGACAACTAGACACCCCTCAGCTGCTCACTCAGCCCCCTGCCAGCAGAATGTGGGAGAGTAAAAGTGAGGAAACTTGTGGGTTGAGGTAAAGACAGCTTAAGAAGAGAAAAAAGGAAGAAAATAATAACAATAATAAAAAAAATACACAAAGCAAGTGATGCACAATACAATTGCTTACCACTCACCAATAAATGCTCAGCCAGTCCCTGAGCAGCAGCCCCTGCCCAGCTCTCCTCCCAGTTTATGTACCAAGCACAATGCCATATAGTATGGGATACCCCTTTGGTCAGTTCAGGTCCTATGTCCTGTCTGTGTCCCCTCACACCTTCTTGTGCCCCTCCAGCATTCTTGCTGGCAGAGCATAGGAAGCTGGAAAGTCCTTGACTTAGTATAAACAGTACTTAGAAATAGCTAAAAATATTAGTATATTATCAACATTATTCCCATGCTAAATCCAGAACACATCACTGTACCAGCTACTGGGAAAAAATTAACTCTATCCCAGGCAAAACCAGGATAATGCACATCCCCAGCTGGCCATAAATGTACGTCCACAAATGCAAGGAGCTGCCATCATTGGCCAGGGCAGCCTCTCTGAGTTGTTGATAGAGTCTCATAATTTACTTTTCTTCTGAGCTGGGCATGCATGGAGGATTCTTTCAAATGTATTGAACCTAGCTTAGCAGACAGAAAGCAGGGAATGCCTTGGGTTGTCACTGATGGGTGACAGTAGCTGGGTAGCATCAGCTGCATGAAGGACAAGCTCCAGTTGCCTATAAATGGACAGGGTGGAAATTAAGTTCATTTGCAAGACAGCAAGAGATTTTAAGGGCAAAGACTAGTAAATTAGATTGAGCTGGGCAGACATACTTTCCTTAGGTTAATCCTGCGTTTTCTTTGTTTTAGTAAAGCAGATTTCATGCCAGTGTCTCCTCAGGCCTAGACCCCTCTATCTTTCCTGTTTTCCTCATGTACAAATCCAAATTCAAAGCTTTGCTTTCAGAAAAAAAAAAAAAAAAAAATTAGAAATGAGAAAGTTTTCCTGTAGGGTTTATGCTTTGTATTTTTCACTGTTGTTTGTATTCTGTAATTCCATGAGATGTCAGTAGTAACATGTTTCAAGATAGTAGAAATACTCGTTACATAACATGTAATTGTTGGAATATTTCACACTCTGTTTCTATAATACAAAGACCCCACTTTTTATAGGAACAAGTATGAAAATATAAAACCACAAATGAAATTTAAAATGAAATCTCAATTTTCTGAACATTACCTGTTTTTCAAGACAAATGCAAGAAAAGCAGAGCATTTTTACAAAATTGTTGTTATTAAATTCAGAAACCAATTGGTTGAAAAAAGAGAACCTTAAAATCTTTATGCAAACTTCATTTTTTTGTCCTCAACAACTTTCACAAGGAGACTAAAAACAAGAAAAACCACACATGACATTACCCCCTGACCCCTCCCCACATCTCTCAGTGCTGTTCCTCTCTGTCTGGAATTGGGTGGTGGGGATTCCTGACTGAGCTAGAAGTAGCAGGTGAGGGGGTTAAATAAGCTCCTTAAACTATTTCCATCCTGCCAATGCTCTGTCTTAAAGTCCCTGAATTACTCACCAGCACAACTGTTTATTTCATTATTAAAATTAGGCTACAGGACTCTCCCTTCTCCCACCCACGCACGATGTTCACGGAAGGAGAACTACTCCCACATGATTACAAGGTCTACTATTAAGTGTGAACTTCATATTTAATTGTAATTGCTAGCAAAATATAATTTAACAGCAAAGTATGCTGAATTTGTAACAAAGTACCCCTTTTATTTGAGCAGGAATATGGATGCTGCCCAAATGTGTCCGCATGGTTCCAATTAAGTTGAGGAATGTTTAATGTAAAACTCAACTTGATGAAAATAACTAAAGTTTCTGACAAACCAATAAATTTGAGTCTAGAAAGCTCTGCATATACGGTACAGTCAGGGAGGGGCAACACCCACTGGGTCATCAATTTTGGTGCAGTCTTCCTGTTCGTTTATGCTAAAATAATACTATGTAGTTAATTCAATTTCTTCCCAGCTGTAAACATAGAGAGGAATGCTAGATGCAGATCTAGCTGAGGATAGAGGGGGGCCTGGGCTGATTCATTAGCCTTTGTGCAGTTTCCAGGCTGAAATGCTAAGAAATTTAAACCCAGCATTGCTTTCCTTCTTTTCCTTCTTTTCCTCCTCCTCCTCCTCCTCCTCCTCCTCCTCCTCCTCCTCCTCCTCCTCCTCCTCCTCCTCCTCCTCCTCCTCCTCCTCCTCCTCCTTCTTCTTCTTCTTCTTCCTCTTTCTTTTTTTTGGTGGTTAGCACACCAACAGTTCAGAAAATCAGAGTGTTTGTTGATGGAGACCTGAACACATGGTTACCTGTAGGAGCTACCAAGGATGCTGGGTATGCCACAGGGAGATTTTCAGCAGATCTTCAGTGAGTTCTATTCTTCTCAGCCCTCTTGTTACTGGCAGGTCCCACCTCAAGGTTTTGTTGAAGCTCATGTTAATGTTGGGATCACAGTTTGATCTTGGGCACAGCTATGTAAAACCAGATGAGTTCAGAGTGTGACCTTCTACCTAAAATAGGTTTTGGGTTTTTATCAGAATTTCTGAATTATAAAAATAAACCTGTTGTGGTTAATGAGCTTGCAAACACACAGGAGGAAATTGATGGTGGACTGTTTTATCAAGTTGATGTTGTGAATAAAACATGCAGTACTTGGGAGTCCTGCCTTCTGAAAGGGGAGAGCTCCAGGCCTACAAAAGCAGCAAAAATCCCCAGAGAACTGGAGTCAAGGGATGATGGTTATACCCCTGCAATGAGAGCTGCTGTATGTGGTAAACAAAATAACCATCAGTTTTTTAGTTATCACATATAAATCTTCCTCAAGGACCAGGAAAGATCATTTAGCTGGGGTGAGTTCAAAAAGAAGACAATAGATAAGAAAAGTTTACCTTTTCACTGCTGCTGTTACCAGGCTGTACCTCACTCTTTTCCACAGGTGCATCTGGAGACAGCCCGGGCTCAGGTTTCCAGAGGTGGCTGCATGCCCAAAGGGTTTCACCAGTGACTAGAACAGGGTCTGTAGAAGGGACAAACTCTGGGCTACCCCGAGTGACCCCGTTGTGCCCAAACAGTGCAAGAGGAGATCGTGCTGGGAAAACAACTGTGCCAGTGGGGGTTTCCTCATCATCCTCTGAACCACCTATCTCTGTTCTGCCTAATACTCTATTTTTCATTGCAAAATTCATCTTATATACTCATTTCCTTCCTCACGCTCTTTCTGCTGAAACTCTGACCTCCTCAGCAGTGTTTTCCATTCCTACCAGGATAATGCCTGTTCCATGTTCTAAGCCAGGCCATGACACCCTCCTCTGAAATGCATTAAAAATTATCTCAGTTAACATGAATTGCTCTCTAATTCTGCTCAATGTTTGTGTGCAGACTACATCTCTGAATTCAGCTGGCATCTTTTCTTATTCAGGTGTACTTCTAAAGGATCTTATGCAAGGGGAGTTTTGTTTCTCCAGCTCTTTCCTCCTCCCCACAAACTTTGTAGGAAAAAGAAAAGCTGGCTAATTAATTTGCACTTTCTTCTCTACCTACTGGGAGATCTGTTTACACTTTAAGTGGGATGGGCCAAGTTGCTCTTGCCCTCCCAAGGCCAAAATAAGAGCAGACTTTAAAAGAAGACTTTGTAAGTACCTGTGTTTGCTAGAAATATTTAGCTCCTGGGTCTTGTGACCAAAGCAAATCATTCATTTGAGCAGAATACAATGGACTTTTATTTCCTATTATGGGAAATAAAATCTCTCAGATCCTGAGAGCATCATTTGGTAGCTGAGCTTGAGGGTCAGTTCAAAATTATTGCTAGCTGTCTCCTGCTCCTGCTTTCCCTTTTCTGTCTGGTCTCCTGACGAGAGACTGCTTCAGTCAGCATTTAAGTACCCTTTTAAAGGCTAAGAAAGTTATTTTTGCCAATTTTTCTCCTAACTTCACAAATTCAGAATGCTCCCTCTAAGGTAATTTTGAAATACAGTGACAGAAATATGGTCTAAATAATCAGCAGCGACTCAGAGGATCTAATATGTATTTAAAACTATCAAGATATATTGTTCTATTTTCCCAGAAGTGTAATAATGAATAACCATAAACCTGGCATGCTTATATTAATCTCTATAGGATATTACAGTTTGCACTCAAGACCTGAAGTATTTTTTCTGTGACAGCACTAGTTGGTTTGCATCTTTTCCATTTCTTCTATGCTATACATGTCCATGCATAAGCCATGTGCTATTTTCTTATTTTACAGACAATAACTAGACGATAATGCAGAGAGAGAGTAAAGCACATTTTATTTTCTACTTTTCAAATACTCTCAACAAATTCTATTTGCATAAGATATTTATACACTTTGGAAGATAATTTTTGTTGATATGGCAGAACTTTAAATTGGTACGTAAGGAATAGCTTGATATTTTTATCTGTCTTTATCTCAGAATATAAACTTGCTCATGACTCTGGGCAAAGAGGAGTTTGATAACCAGGAACAACTTCACACTTCAACATCTGTGTTTAGACACACCTATAAAGACACTGAAGGGGAACGGGTGTGTTTGGGACTTGTGGGTCTTTAGCTTGTGGAACAGGGACTTTAACTCCCTGTGGTGTCCTTCATTGTGGGTACCTGGTCCAGGTTATGACATTATCATTTATGTGTCTGCGACAAGCAGGCGGTGTTTTGTTCTCTTCAGGGTTTCCAAATGTCTGGAATATTGGAGCAGGAGAAACCATATCTTTCTAGAGCTTATTTTTATGGAATGTATTATGAAAAGGGATACTTAGGAAATGGCCAGTCACCAGTATGCTTATTAAAATGACCTTAAGGTCAGATTCTGCCACTGTTAATCAGGAGAGTTGTACCTTACTCCTCGAGATTTCCTATTGGATTCTGTGGGATTACTTCAGGAATTCAGGTACTACCTGGTGGGACCAAAGTGGCAGGGAGGCTGGCTCCTAATAAGCAAGCAGCTGTAATGCAATGTGTCTTCATTTTTACCATCTATGTTAGCTAGGTAAAAATATTTCATATACAAGTTATTTTCTTTTGAAAATCCCTACTTCATAGAGATGAAATTTTATGTAGCAATTATTTATATATTTTTGATCAATATTTTAATGTATTTATTTTTGTAAGGTGAAGTCATCTTTGTTGAAAATGTACTTCTAGATTAGAAGCTCTCCAGTTTTTTATTTTCAAAAAATCTGCAATAGAAAGAAAATAATTTTGTTGTGATGTCTCCTTGAAATCCTGCATGTTTTACAGAGATATTTTCCAGGGTTTGTTTGTGTTTGTTTTTTATTTTAATTTTATCAGGCCAAATAGCTTAATTTTAGAAGAACTGGGCAGTACTTCATTGTCTTTCTGAACTGACAGTTAGTGAACCATGACCTGATTCAATATTGTAATATTATTGTAATAGCTGCATGAAACAGAATGAGCCCATGTTGTGGTTTAGGAATGGTACTCCCCAATTCAGTGCTCCCACTGACTCTCCCCAGACCATGTGCCCCCTCCTTCCCCTGCAGCAGGACGGAGAGAAGAATTGGAGGTACAAAATCTGAAGATTACTGGCTGAGATAAGAACAATTATTGGAAAGAGCAATGGGATAAAAACCGAACAGTAACAGCAACAATACTGATGACACAGGGTACAAGAAAGAGAAGAATGATTCACACAGGAAACCCCCAACAATACCTGACTGCTCCCTGCACCATGCTATGCCAGCTCAGAAGAGAGCCCTTCCACCACCCCCAAAAAATGATGTGAAGTAGTAAAGAATAACTTCTGAGTCCCAGCCACGTCCCCTCCTGCCTACTGCAAAAAATTACCCCTGGTCTAGCACAAACCCTGACAGGGTTCTATACAACTCTGAACATAAATGGGAAACTCACCTATGAAGAATTATTTGTACTTCTGCAAAATAAAGTGATGAGAACTTATTTACACACTTTTATACACTGGGAAAAAGGAATGCCAGAATTAATTTTTTCTTCTCCTTGTTGGAGAAGAAAACAAACCTGGCTAAGCTTTCACTCTAATAAATAGGTTATTTTTCTCCAGACACAAACCACTTCTTTGGGCATTTGCAAGAACATTCTTAGCTTTGAGTGTTAGTTCAGGTTGTTGGACTTGATCTCAAGGACTCCAGCGCTCCAAGAAGGTGTTTTACTAATAAAAGCTTTCATTTTTCAAAGTAATAAAGGGTTGTTGTTTGTGGGACTTTGGGGGTTTTTTGTTGTGTCTTTTTGTTGTTTTCTTTTTAATAAGACAGCGAATTTAAAAATGCTCAGATACATGGAAATTCTGTGATAAACAGCTTGCAGTGCAGATGTGTAGCCCTGTCAGAGTGTTTCAGAGCCTGGAAAGGATTTATGCCCTGTGCTAGTCCTGTGCTCATAGGCAAGCTTAATGCTGTCTAGTCTAATGGTGAAATTGTTCACATGAGCCACCAAAACTAGATTTTAAAAAGAGCTTAATAATGACTTAATGGCATTGAGGTGTGCACTATGCAAATGTAATTCAGAGGAATCAAATGTCAGTATTCAAGTCAGAAAATATGATTCAATGTATTTTCCTGTGATCTGTTGTTGTGACTGCAGTTGTTGAGATGTTTCTTTTTAACTTCTCTGTGATGAAAGCAATCATGATTATAGAAAATAAAACTTATAACTTAAAATAAATATAGGTCTGAATGATGCCTTAAGAAAAGACAGGACTTTTGCTCCTTTCCTTATGCCAAACTTTGAGTTAAGAATATGAATGTAAATGTCAGGGATTTTTGCAAGTTTCCTGGATATAGGGGTAAAAAATCTGGTGAACTGTTTAGGTAACCAAGAATAATTATTTCTTATTAAAGACTAAATATATATATATATATATATATTTTTTGAAGACCCTACTANTATATATATTTTTTTTTTTTAACTAAATGCAAAATATTTCCCTCAAATACAAGTGGAGACAAAGAAATTTCTTTTTAGATTTTTGAGCATAGTCAATGTGAGCCATTAACATGGCAACTTTAATGCTGAAAATATATCTGGACTCTTTAGACAATATTCCTGAATAATTAGTACATTCAAAAGAGGGTGAGATTCATATCATGTTATATGTAAAAGGAAAAAGATGTAGCTGTTTACATTTAAGAAATCCTGAGGAGGAAAATTCTGCATCATCTATTATTTTTTTTGACAGTACAAAATTGTTTGTTATTGTGTACGTAGAAATAATTTTGTCCAACGAAAGTTGAACATAGTACTGAAGGCAATATTATTTCCCTAGAAAATAATTTTTACAGTAATATCTCAGCCTCTTGAGATTTTTTTTTTTCTCCAATTTTAACTCTTAGTGTTTCACTTTCTGATCCACTGGTATAATGTTGAGTATCTTTCATGTAATTTCTTTCTATTGCAGGCATAGCAGATCTTTTAAATGCTTATAATTTATGTTTTCCTCTGAAATAGCCAATATTTGAGTTATACTCAAATATTATGTTCCTTGGCTAAGCATGGTGATAACAATACCACACCTGCAGACTTTACTTTCCAATCTGAAGACAGCATCTGGAGACTGTGGTCACAGGTTGTGGTCCTGCAGCGCCAGTGCGATGCCAGCCTGATCCGAGGTGCTGTGGAGACTTTGCAGTCAGAGCACGAAATGGTGAGACAGACACTAATGGAGGGAACATCAGAAGAGCAGGAGAAATACTGGTCAGCTCTCAGGGCTTAAAAACTGAGGGCTTAGGAAAGGCCCCTCCTGGGTCAAGTGTTGAGCAACAGTTTTCTGGGTTGTCTGAGGGTGTGCTTTCCTTCACTTGGTCATCTGTGATGGGCTTCTGAACATGGGTTGCTTTGAATGGTTGCTTTGAACCAATAGCAAAAAGCTTTTCCTGGTGTAAGGGGTTAAGCCTCAAGATATTCCCCAGAATGGAGAAATCCCTTACCTTCCATTTTGTCTAAGTGTGTATAATTTCTTTTTCCTCAGGCAGACTGTCCCCAGCTTTCTCTTTTCATAGTTTGTGTTGGCTGGAAGCAAGAGGAGTCTGTTATATTTAAATTTATTTACATTATACTTGGGACTATTATGTTTCTTAATTTTTAAAATGTCATAAACATTTCCAGTGCTGAGGACATATGAGCACATAAGCCCACACTAGCCTATTGTCCTGGTGAGACATGGTCACAGTTTGGGACTGTCTTCTGCTCCCTATCCCCTTGTACCTCCTGCCTTGGTGGCTTCACATTCTCATTTTCTTTCTTAATTGCCATGTTGCACTTCACCCCCATATTCACCCCTTTTGCTATAAAATCAGCCTGAGCCCTCGTGCTGTGTCTCCAAGGGCCCCATAGAGCTGTGTTCAGAGTTGCAATTCCACTGGAAAGAACAACATCTCTTTAAAATACAGAAGAAAATTATTTATTTTGCTTTTTCAGCACTTTTTTTTGCATATTCTAAGCTCTGCCATCTCATTCTACATTATGTTTGCTTTTGTGCTTATTATGATTTTTTTTTTTATTGTTAGCCAAATGAGGTGAACATCTTTGGCTTTACCACTTCTCTGCACTTTGTAGTGTGTATTGCACCTTGTATCTCTGTCTTGGACTTGTTACTTGTGATTCTGTTTCTGTGTTTTTCCTCTTCTCTTTGCCATGGAGTCAAACATGCATTTGTAGCCTTGTTGTTGTCATCCTTGGTTGTACCATAGTGTCCTGAGCCTTTTTCTTATAATATAATAAATGATTCTTAAGAAGCACTTCCAAGTTTTATAGTCTAATCTTTTCCTCACGATTTTTCTTACAGCATTCCTTACTTGTGAAAACTGTTTTTTTCTGATCGATCAACCCTATCTGTGAAATGTAAACTTATTTTGAGAGAACTTCTCATTTTTACTTCGGTCACCAATTTATTCACCAGAACACAACTTAAAATTGAGGTTTACACTATTGCTGAACTTTAAGGCTGTAGAAAATCTTTGAAATAACCCTACTTCTTCACAGAAAAATTTTCTTACATGGAAAGACAGAAAAAATTTTCAATTTGGGATTTCAGAACAATTTAGATAGATACTGATTTTCCTTTTTAGGTCTGTTAGCAGGTGCAATGGTTCTTTCTCCTCACCAACCAAGAGAGTGATACTTCTGGAGAGGAATTCAAACGCCTGATTCATTGACATTTAACAGGCTTTGGTGTGGGTTTGGATGAGTCCATATTTCAAGGAATGTGTATGAAGTTTGATGAGCATCACCTGAAATGTCACTGAATTCCATTGTATTGCTCACATTTCTTCTACCCATTGCTGAAAGAACGAACACAAGGGTGATGTTATGCTCACATCAAATCCCAACTGCAGATATCCTGCACTTGGCTTCTACTCTCCTAACATTTGATACCAATCAAATATGGTTTTTTTAGGATATGATTAGCTGTACATTATTAAACAATATGGCACTGTGATGATTATAATTTTAATAAACTAGGAACAGAAGAGGTTATGAATTTGTTTTTCTGTCTGGTAACTGGGTGCTTAAGCTGAAATTCAGGAAAGAATTTCTATGGAAAAGCAAGCTTACAGTGTGCTTAATGTCAGTCACAGGTCTGCACCACATTAAGGCACATTTCAAAGAAAAAAAATTACACATGGCCAGAGGTGTTTTTAAAAATGGGGACTTCAAACATAAATATGAGAGGGGGATTTTGCAAGAAATTGGGGAAAGGTCTGTGTGCTGGTGTAGGAGTGTACCCAGGATATGTCTTTGGTGAAGGGCAGTTCCCTTGTTTTCCCAGGATTTTCGCTGTGTAGTCCCATAAATACCACTCAGGCAGCACCATCATGAGAAAGTCAACTAGGAATGAGGCAAGCAAAAGGGAAGAAACATAAAGCAAAAATATTTCTTGCCAGGCAGCTGGGGTACATTTGACAGAATGTAACACAGTTGATCTGCTAAATGGGCAGTCAAGTTAGAGATGCAGTCTGGGATGCCGTGTTTTCTAACAAGTGTTTTCACCTTTTCTTTTTTTTTTTTCAGTTGAGTTGCCATTGAGGACATTTTGATTAGTTTGTCATCAAACTTATTTACAGTATTCTATGTCTGTAGTTAATTTATGAGTAGTTCTTGGCACACTTCAAACAGATGTAATGGCTGTGCAATGTATATGGTGTATTTCTGTTTCCTGACTGAATGAGAGGAATGAGATTTCCACTGCAAATATTTTTTTGTAGGGCTTCAAAATTTGCTTTTCCTGAGTATCTAAAAATATTTTTAATACTGTTTCCATGAGCATTCCCGTTTCTGTGAACACAAAGTCAACAAGGTTGAAGTGAAGAGTTTAAAATTTTAAAGGAAAAATAAAGCGCTTCTTTTTTAGTGCAATCATCTAGCTTGACCTGAAAGTCACTTTAATCCTAGTTCTAAGGTTTCATAGGGAAGTACACAGCCACAGGCACGTTCACACATTACTTGTGTTCATGGAAGCATTAAGTGAATTTCCAAAGTCCTGTCTCAGCACATGCTACATGCAGTGGGAAGAATTCTTTAAAAGTCTCTCTCACTGTTGGATCCCTGGTCCTTGTAGCTTCGTGTCAAGACTCATGCAGGAAAAGGGAGTACATAAATTTCAGGTGGATAAGCAGTTATAGCACTGACAGTGTGGTGCAATATTTTCATCAGACTAGAAGAAACAAAGCAGTGTTGGGGCTGACTACAAAATTGCAGTTTTTCAAATTGTGGGAAGAAGAACTATGTAGCGGTTGTCAAATTTCTGAAAGTGGAAACACCTTTCCTATACCTTAAATAATCCTACCAGCAAGAGATAGCTCCTAAACATTTCTGAATGACATAAAAACAGGACCAACAACTTCACCCTTGGCACAGGAATCTCTTAATAATATGTAGGAAAACACCACGCTACAGCTCTGTCATGACAGATAGTTTTTCTAAAATGCCTCTGACACAGATATCCCCACCCAGCTAAACCCAAATTGCCCCTGCAGCAGAATGGGGTGGATATGCTGGATGGAGAGCAGATTAGATCAACTCTCTGTCATGCTCCTGTCAGTCACTGTGCATCCTGAAACCAAAAGAAACCTGCAGCAGGGGAGTCCAGCATTTCAGCGAACTCAACCAGCGTCTCCCCTGGCTGCTTGCTAGCAGTGGTCAAGACTGCCTTTCTCTTGGGCCAGTTTATTTGGATCTTGGCATCTGTCTGGCTCTGCAAGTGATGAACTAGAGCAAGAGCACCTAAAGTGCAGGCCCAGCTTGGCTAGGTTTCTAGGCATTTTACAACTGAATTTTTTTGTTTTACTTGTGCAACATTTCCAAGAAGTACTTTACTATATATATATATATATATATATATACACACACACATATATATATGTATTTAGCATAGCTGTCTGTCAATTTCCATGGCAAAAAAGTATTTGGAAACTGGAGAATAGTAATAGTAGAGTTGTTTTTAAAGGAATCACCCTACACCATTCTAGGCCAAACCTTTTTATTAAAGTTTTATGAAAATCCTCCCTGTTTTTTACATTCCAGTTGAGTCTATTAGCTTTTCAGGTTTTGATGATCTAGCAGGTATAAGCACTTCTCACATTAAATGCAGTGTTGACAAAGGAAATTCACTAGCAAAGGTTTCATTAACTGGGGATTATACTGAAACCTTTTCCCAGAATTGCCAATAAATGGAGCCCTAATCAAAAATTTGGCTTTAAATTCAAGTTCAACTAATATAATTTTGTGTTTGGTTTAAAACTACCTGTGGTTATTTTTTCATTTTTGCAATATTCAACATTATGCCATCTGAACTCTCAAACAGCATTGTTCCTTTGGTGAAAAAGCAAACTTAAATCTCATGTATGAATGAAGCTTGAGTTTAACTTCTGCTTCCAACAAGTGCTGTGGAAAAAGAGCCCATTCCTGCAAAGATGGAGAATTAACAAGTTCCCTCAAATGATGCAGTAGGTATTGGACACACTGCTCAGCCAGGGCTTGTTCCTGGAAGGAAAGTCCTGGGTTGGCTCATCTGCAGTGTGTCAGCACAGCTCAGGGGTGAGGAGGTGCCTTCCCTGTGCTGGTCAGAGTTTATGGTGGGTCACAGCTCCAAGGGTGCCTTTGGTGCCTGGGGGTTTGCAGTTCCCCACAGCACTCAGACATGCTGGCCTGGGACAATCCAGAACCATGGCAGGCAATAGGAGTTTTGCCATTGATGTAAGCAGTTTGGCAGTCTTGCTGACCTCAGTATAAAATAATGTAATACCCTCCTCTGGGTCTCTCTTCCAGCATTGAAGTTATCTGGCAAAATCTCCTGTTTTGCTCTCTCCAGGTATGTGAAGAGGTTATGGCATCTGCTGGCTCCATCAATCAAGAAAAGCTGCAAATTTACAGACCCTTTAGGTGTGTGCTGGAGTCTTTCTAGGTTTGCTTGTGCAGTACAGTGACCTTTTTCACTCTGTTTCTAGGGAGAAACATTCCAGTGCCTGTTTAGGGGATTGAAGGGGGGCATTTGGGGCCCTGTCACAGTGCTGCAGACCCTGATGCCTGCCCAAGGAGGGGAACCATGTTCTGGAAAGGCAGTAAGAGCATGATCTAACTCTCCTAAACTCAGTGGGAATCTCTCCAAGGATCTAATAGGTTTAGGGTTTACAACATGGTCTGTTAAGATGAAGTTTTTGAAACTACCTGAGGGACCTGAGTATAGTTTTCTACTCAAATTAATAGAAACTGGATATTTAAATTCCTTAGATGTCTTTGAAAGCCTTACCTCTAAGTAGCATATAAAGATCTACTGCAACTTCCCTTGCACCTAATTTACAATTTATAGTTAAGATGATGTAAACTCTGGAGTTTGTTTCAAAATGCAGTTCATTTATTCACAGCTCCCTAAGCTAAGCCACTGTTTAGTATTCTATGAGAAGAAACCAAATATTTTGCAGTAGTCACAACTGGTGTTTAATCCAAGTTAAGAAGAATATCATATCTCATGAGGAGAACTGAGACAGAATCATAAATCTGAAATTGTTTCGGTTTTGTTTTTGAAAAAGAGTTTGAACTCACGTCACCCCAGCCTTCTTAATGGTTTTACATAAACAATGAAGTGCCTCAAGAAAATCACCAATGGCTCTTCTGTCAACAGAGAGCTTCATTTTCTCTCCCAGATTAGGGTGGTCTGAAGCTATCAGCAGCTGATCTGACAGAGTAAATCTGAAACAAATTGCTGTTGCTATAATCTTTCCTTGACATGAGGTGCTGCAGAGGAGAGAAACCAAGTATTGTTGCATGACTAAACCGGCTTGGCTAGTGATTCATTATAATGTATTGAAAAGTATTAGGTTCTCTGCAATTCCTATCTTATCTATCTATCTATCTATCTATCTATCTATCTATCTATCTATCTATCTATCTGTCTATCTGTCTAAAAATTTGGTTGGGGTGTATTTCTTCACCCCAAATCTGAAATCATCTCTCAGTGCCTTCTGATTTTAGGATTGATCCACAGGTGTAAAATGAAGTCATCTGAAGAATATGAGTTTGTTTAGATTCGAGAAATGTGACAAACTTTGTGGGGTTGGTTGGTCGGTTGGATTTTTTTCCTAAGGCTACTACTTTGATAGAGCTTAAAATACTGTTGGACAATGTTGTTAGTCATACTGCAGCTTGGTAGCATGGAAAAGGTGCTACTAAGCACCTGGGCACCCTACTCAAATGCTTCAAGTCCTGTAGCAGAGGTGACTGGGAGAGATTTGCTAATTTCCTTGGTACTGGTGGAGTTTCTCAGTTTGGTAAGCAGGCAGCAGCTCTACGTTACTCCTAGACTTCACTGGAGAGTTGTGGTTCAGATGCTGTGGCTGTTTATTGCCATATCTGGGACTGGATGTTGAAGATTGGTTGGTTCCAGCTCAGGAAATCCCCAAACACTGCTGGGTTTCATTTTTCTTGTCTTAAGGAAAGAGCGTTGTTTCTCTCAGTTCAAAGAAAGCATCACTTTGTCCTAAATTTAAGCTGCTGAAGGAAGTGCCACCAAGGCAGGTCCCAGCACCCCAAGGCTCTTCTCTTTCCCCTTTGTGTGCACACTTACCTATGTGGCTGACAAGCTAGCTGAATTGGTTTGGATTTTTTCATTCTGTCGGAGGAAATGCCACCAGTGGGAGAGAGGGCTCCCTTCTTACATCTTGTGTGATATCAAAAGGAGCTGTGTGAATTCAACTGATGTTTTTCTCCTAGCAAAACAAAAGAGTTGAAATATTTTAGCGCCTAATTGCATCAAAGGATAAAAATTAAAATATCCTTACAAGAAATTCAGTTTGCTGAAAATGTCATGTGCAGCACAGATGCAAGTAAGTTTTATATTAAAATTTAAGCAACCAGCCAGTATAATATTTCCTGAAGTTTCACCCATCATGCTACTGGTTTGTGCAGGGAGAGAAACATAACCTTCCCTTGCTATATCTCAGGAAAAGTAAATAGTATTGTTAAGAAGTTTGTCATATCACAAGTTACTAATTAGAGAGGCTTGGGAAGCTGGCAAATTTGCAGACTTCCTTAAATATGCTGCAATGCCCCAAGGAAGAAAAACATTGTGGGAAGTCTGCAAATTATATAGATGCAGACTGTTCTGCATCCTTGGACCACTGGACTGTAGAATGGTATCTCAAGTTGGGGGGGGAAGGTAGCACACAGCTGCATGGACCGAGACCCAGAGCTGTCAGGACTGTGGCTGAAGGAGCTGCTGCACGGTGCTCTTGGTTCACTCTCCTGCTTGCAGAAGGTTGTGAAAAGCAGGAGAATTTTTTATCAGTAGATAAACCTGCTGGATCTGGGAAAACGAAATGATGGTGTGTGGTGAGAGCAGCCTCACTGCACAGTGAGTGGGGCTGGGGCTCCACCAGGAGACAGTGAGTGAAATGTGGTCTTTCTGAAGAGACTTCCCCTCTCAAGGGCTTTTGTCCTCTCTGCTGTGTGTGGATCATAGATCTGCCTCTGCTCCTGGCTTGAGGGTATCAGCTGGTCACTGGGACATAATGACAGCAAAGGCAAGGAGAACCCCCTCCATCCTAGCCCTCAGTTGGCAGAGGAGTACATGTAAACATGAATTTCCCTCCACCTTGACAAATTCTCCAAATGTGAAACCCCAATGGCATTTTGACTGGGATCTCTTTTAATTGCTCCCATTGAAGCTGTTGTGTTTGTAATGCAATAATACACCACTAATGCTGGTGATCATCAGTCAGGTCAAGTCACTAGAGGTCTCCCCTTTCCCAGCTGTTTGTCCCAGCATCTGACCTTGAAGCTAGGGCTCTGATGGTCCCTTTCTTCAATGGCCAATTAATTACTTCATGCACTGAACATATCAAGTGCATCTTGAGGAGCACAGACAGGAAGGACCGTAACCCTGGATAATGTAGAGGCTGGTAGAAACAGAGCTAGAAAAACTTTCTCATACCACACACTTTTTAGCCAGAAGTGACAAGAGGTGAGGCAGGAGCTGTACCAGGTTATCTGTGCTTCCCAGGGGCTAACTTGAGGTGTGCTCTGAGACCTTCTAGTTGGTCAGATCCTGCAGAGCGGTCCAGCCAGGGCTTAGTCATGTTCAGGAGTGAAACTACCCATATCTAGATTAGGGGCTGAATGTCATTTTTGACTATAACAAGAGAATACAGAAGTCTGGCTATTAGTTACACAAACTATTGCTCTATATTAATTTTATTTTGTTAAAGTACTAGAAAGGACTACATTTTCAGTTGAAAAACATGACTTGAAACTGAGCTAATCCAGTTAACACCTATTTCACAGAAATGCCACCCACCAAGAGTTTTACTGAACAAGATCAAGAATCAATTTTTTCAGTGCACACATTAACTATAATGGCAGGTTCTTAGCAATTTTATTCTCTTTCAGTGATTACTTAACTTTGATCGCATACTGAATGCCCTGAAAATCTCAGATGTGGCTCGACCATCTGGCATTATATTATACATTTTAAAAGGTGTATTTAAGACCTTCTGTGGCTGGAATAACACTTCTGTGGAGCTAGTGCTCTCATCTGTGTTCCAAATCCATCACATTATTTTCTTATGAGGCCAGAGCTACCATCACTAATTAGGCCTTTTATTTTGTTTTACTAGATTATCTGGTTTTTAACTTTAAGGTCTCCTTGGCCAAAAAACAACTTGGATGAAGTTATCTGAGTAAATCCATGCCAGCTCTCAGACAAAACTAGCCGAGTTGATTTAAAATTACCACCTTTCCAAAATGTCAAAAGCAAGTTTTCCTTCTTTCCCAAGAGCCATGAACATCAGTTTAAATGCTGAAAACCAGACCTCATCATAGCTGTGTTTTGCTCTTTTGCCAGTATTTTTTTGTGTTACTTTAAAAGGAAACTGTTACATTATGAATGTTTGATTACATGCGATTTCCAAACTTTGACATTGTGTTAGGATGATGTGATCTCACAGGAAGCACAAGGAGAACATGAAGTTCAGTTTCCTCCTTTTGTGGAGGATATGAGTGGAAAGGTAGGTATTAGTCTGAATCAGTGCCTTTGCATTCTCATATCCTTACATTTTAGAGAAATATATATGTTTCTTGGTGTACTCTGTGGAGGAGGCAAGTGAAAATACAAATGTAAATGTGAAAACAATGAATTAGAAGAACACATATACTGGAGTAATATAGTAGGGTGAAAACAAGTGCATAATGAGTTACAAGACATTTTTTTTCTATGCTGAATGTTATTAACAGCAGCAGGTGAAGTTCAACAGGTTTGGGAACCGCATTTGGCCCAGCTGGTTCTGACTTCCCTGCAATCTCCTTAAAACAGGGAGAGAATCTTTATGTTGGGTTGCTTGTAAAATTTCTTCATCACTATGTCCTTAGGTCTGAGTTGATGATCACCCCATCCTTCCTCTTGGGTTTAAGAATCTGTCTACCAGAATTTCATTTCATACTTTCACACCAGAGGGCATGGAAATTTCTTTTAAGAGATATCTCAAATACTAGAATATAAACATTAGAATTTTTGTGTCACAGCTACATATATGCTGATATTCTCACCACTGGTGCTGCCTGCTGGAGGTCGCTTCCACCCTTCTGGTGGAATATCCACCATACCTGTGGTGGGGAAGATGGGGCACCCACTGAGCTTGCCTGTTGCTTCATCTTGGATCCTTTTTGCTTTGAAACTCTTCTGAGGGCAACAGAGAAGGTACAGATCTAGTTCTTCTCTCTGAGTGTCCTGGTTTTGAGAACCATTTTTTTTGCCAGTGTTTATCTTGGACTGATATTCCCCATTGCTGCTGAACACTGACTGGAACATAAAGGTGCTTTGAAATGAAAATTTCTACAATATTTTAAAATTCTAGGCATGGATTAGCACTGTTAACATTTTTATTTTGTGATTTTGAACAAAAGAAACAATACTTGCTTTGCTTTGTACTGTGCTTCTTGCTGTTCAAGTGCATGAGCTTTGCCCAAGGCCACCTACCAAGTTAGTAAGGATAAGCCTGAGTTGAGACCCCAACTCAGACTCAAGCAGTGATGTTGCTTGCACAGAAGCCAAGCTTTCTATGTTTTCCATTGAAAAGGGCTTTTGTGCATGCCTGGGACCTTGATTGCAGCCACCAGAAACTGCTCCAAAATGAGCTACATTTTCTGAGTACTGGTACCACCTGTCCTAGAGGCTGTTGGAGCCTATTGAAGCATTCCCTCAGATTTTGGAAGCATTAAATTTTTTTGGTCCTGATTTGCACACTATAGGAAACAGTCTGAATCCTCTTCACACTTTCCTCAAAGTCTAGTTTGTGAATTTACAAACTTGTGCAAGGCAGAGAAATAAAAATAAATTATTTGAAAGTTTTTTTCCATGCGCAGTGTAGCTGAACTGTATCATGAACCATAGCTCAACCACCACATCTCCAAAACAATGGTATAGTTTTCCTTTACAGCAGTGGTTTGGTCTTCAAATTTTAGATGACCTCTGAGAAATTGAAATCTCCCATTTTTTACTACTGAAGCAAACAGAAGAGAAGGCAGATCTGTAAACACCACTAGCTCTGTGCTGAGATAAAAATACTACTCTGACAATATGTTAACTGTATTTTTTCCCTTCATCAGATGCATGCTTTGTTTTGCTTGAAGCAGCATGGGGTTTTATGCTGCATTTTTATAGAAAGCAAATTCTCCTTTTTTTTACAGAATAGGGTACCTCCTAGTAAATAATGCATTTGCCATTCCAGCTCAGCATTTCATAATTATCCTCTTAAATAAAAACCTGTCTGTGTTTGAACTTGTAAATATCCTTAAAAAAAAAAAAAGTTGCATTTCAGAATCACATTTGCTTCAGCATCCAAAAGTACCCTAGAGAAAGATCGTTGATCTTAAAAAAATAAAAAAGAAAGAAAGCAGACCTCTGCCAAATACTTCTCTATGGCGCAAAAAGCCTCCAAAAGAAAGAGAGAGGTCAGGATGTTGCACTTGCCCCAGTAAGAAAGCTGAAAAACCAAACAAACCTGCAATTATGTCACAGTTTTCAGCAACAAAGATTCCTTGTATGAAGTATGGGCAAGATTTCTTTTCTACATAAACCTGTCCAGGTCTGAAGCAGCTCTGTTGATTTCAGTAGTTTCCACAGACCTGTATCAGTTCTTTGTCCCACAGGAGCTATAGGTATTGGATATATTATTAATATGTCAATGCAAAAGGTTAGAAAAGGTCTAAATTATAGTGGCTAAATGCACTCCCATTGAAGTGAAACTGGTGACTGCAAAAAGATTTGTGCTGTGAGAAAGGTCTGCCTTCACATGGCCATGGAAGGCCTAGCTTTTAACATATTCAATAATTTTGCATATCTTCATTCTTGATTTCAAGCTCTTTGGAGCCCAACAGACTAGGCGTGAAAAGCTCTTAGAAGAAAAGTGTCAGAGAGGGTCCATCTCATATAGGGACTTTGAGCTCCTTTCCAGGTGTGGAGGATGAGCTGCCTGGGAGCTGAGGCCTCAAGGGACTGAGCTGCTCCTGCTTCTCCATTAAGGGCATGTCAGGCAGTAACTGGTAGCAGGAAGGAGTGATGGTGCCATAAGATACCACTCCCAATTACCTCTGAAGCAGATGGGCACTTCGGATGCAAATCTCAAGGAAAATCCATTTGGAACTACATAGAAGGATTTATGTTTTTGTGTCATAGGTAATTTATGCCTTTTCTTTAACATTTGTGCAAGATGTTTGTAATTTGCTAAGCTAAAAATCTGACAAACATTTTAAACAAATCTTTAAAACTTCCCTAATCTTTTTTTTTGGTTTTTTTTCAACATTCTATCAAAGATCAATAAATAACCAGAGTTCTTTAAAAATTAAACAAAACCCATACCCAGACCTTAAGTACTACAAAATGTAGAATTAAAACCATGTAGCAAATTAGAAACATAAAGCTGGGTTAAATACAAATTGAAAACCTCTTTAAAAATACCTATGTCACAGAAGACTGCAGTGCTTTAAACAAGGTTCCTTTCCTGTCAATTTTTGCACTTGTAATATTCTTAAGAGTGTATGTTAAGGTTCATTTGATTCTATTTCTTTAATTAGCCAAAGCATCTACTAAAGATACGCATGCAAAAACCTTCAGTTCAGAAATTTAAATCACCATGTCTTGTTGCTTAGACTTTTTTTTTCTATTTTAATATACAATTAAGAAAACATAGCAAGTCTTTGTTTCTAGAGAATATTATATTGCATTGCAGCAGGCGTGGTTTCCTCTATTTTGGGACTAAAAGGGCCATGAATTTGTTCTTCAAAGCAA
This sequence comes from Promerops cafer, assembly GCA_013398275.1. Taxonomy (NCBI): domain Eukaryota; kingdom Metazoa; phylum Chordata; class Aves; order Passeriformes; family Nectariniidae; genus Promerops; species Promerops cafer. Next base: position 71,088 of record VZSE01013746.1, read on the forward strand.
AATCTATCCTTCTTTCTTTATCCTTTTAAGCATGTGTGCCTGTACATACGTCCTACTGACTATTTTGGGGGAATGTCCACAGCTGCTTTGAGTTGCCATAGTTCCCTGAAATAATTTTGTCAATATTTTCACTGAAAATATTAATCGCAACAAAATATTTACATTTTTTTAATGTAAATGTGATGCAAAGGGGACATGCCAGTCAGCTACTCCTCTAACTAGTTGTATTAAGCAGCTAGGAAAAATGAAGGAGTTGTATGAGGACTGAGTTAGTAGTGGCACTGATTGCTGAATACAAGAATTTTTTGTGTCATGCTGTCTCAACACTAAACAATATTGGAGCTGATGGATATTTTTCCCACTGACTTTTACCTTAGAGGGTACAAGTGTACTTAAAAGTAGCTCATGGAAGACATTTGAAGCACTGTGGTCAGGCTTGTTATCCTGATTTCCTGTGTTACAATCTCAGCTTCATACTTTTACATTTATAACATGGATTTCAACAATAAAGGAGGGCAAATATTTAAAGTGGATTGGGTGAGCCATTAAATGTGGAATTATGGGAATGGCATCCACTGACTGCAGAGAGTTTGGAGATCAGAATATGGAGAGATCATGCTCCAGTAAAACATCACCAAGGAAAGAGGCTCCTAGGTAAGACAAGCCCAGCAGGCTTAAATTGGAAAATATCATGAAGCTAATGACCTGCATTTGTTAGCTTCTATCTGGAAATTTTGGAGGCCTGTTTTCCTGTTTTTAGCTCAACTATGATTTTGTTTGGTTGGGTTTTTTTCCATGCAAGGAACATTCTAAAAGTCTAGAAAAAGGCAACTTTAGTATTATGGAAACAGTCTTATGGAAGAAGGTTATCATGGATTGACATGCAGCGATCTTTTTCTTCTGCTCTTTTTTTCCCACTTCCTTTTTCCTCCTCAGATGAGGAATTGTAATTGAGGTATTGCCTGACCAGCATGGAAATGGGAGATTTGAAATTAATGAATAAACCCCTTCATCTTTAAATAGGGTTATTATGCACTAATTCTGAGATTTTATCACTGAATAATCAGACTTCAGTCTTCACCAGCAAACACCATTTCATGCTCATGGCAGAGCAATCTAAGAGCCTTGCCTCAGCAGAGAGAGAGAACTCAACTCATAGCTGCCTTTTGCAGCTAAAAGTACTGTGCTGCCACATGACATTTTTTTGTCTGGGAGCTGGAAAATCTTATTTTGCAAGGCAAGCTGGTGGCACTGTATTTGCATGGATCAAAACCACTTTGCAGAGACCACCCTCTCTTTCTCTCCACAGACTCCCTCTCTACACCAGCCTTTGCCAAAGAATCTGGATTTCTTCCCTAGAGAGTCTTTGAGCAGGGATTTCTTCTAGCAGCACCACTGGCCCTTCCCATAAGGACAAGCTAGCTGAAATTTTCCAAAGGGTGGCTTCCAATGGAGGAAGCCTTTCCAAGAACAGTAAACACACCAAGTTCTTGCCCATTGCATCAAGAATCCCGTTTCAGAAAACACTGTGACAGTAAGGCTGATTTCAGTGTGTCACTTGATTGCACTACATAACACAGTGTAAAAATGTGAGACAACTAGACAACAAAACGCTGGCTCTGAATCAAACATGTAAAGCACCTATTTTCAGCTCCACCATCTGCTGTTGGTTTGCACAGTGTCTTTCTCAGCTGAAAACATAAGGCAGTTTGGCACAAAAAGAGAATTCCTCTAGGCTGGTCACACACTGAAAGATACATTTTTTTTCCTCTTGTGTCTAGCCCATCTCTCTATTTTTTTTTTTTCATAATGAAATAGGCTGGTTTGTTCAAGTAAATCATGATAAGCTAAAAACCAGTTCTCTAGGAAAAATATTCTCTAGCATGCTAGCATGCAAAATAATGGTATTGCACTCTCTCCTTCAAAATAAGCATGCAAAAATTAGCAACTGAATTACATAGATTAGTTGAAACTTTTCTGCTGAAAATTTTTCAATGGTGACCCTTTTTCAACTGCTGGATAATCTCTGAGATCATTAACTCTTCTGTCATTAACTGATAAACAGAAAAATGTCAGAGTAAGTAAGAAATTCTTTTAGTTGGCAAATAATTATGAAAAAAATAGTCACTTTGGGGGGTATTAATGTGGAAAACAGTAAAGGAAAACAAAACAAATAAACTCTAAGGTTTTCTGTGGAGGTAATGTACCCCCCAACCATTTGCTATTTGAGGTTCATATCATGCTTTAGAATACAGTGATTATTCCTTTAGAGCCCTAATTTGGAGAGAGGGAACTGGTCTGAATTTCTTTCCTTTTTAATAAAGATCAAAACCACTTGGACATTTGCTGCTTTCTTCCCTGAGTAAGATGTTTTTGAGTTAATACCCTGTCTCTCTTGACTTCACTGGGGCCATGATTTCACCCCAGCAATTATTCCAAACGCATTACTCATTTAATAAGCATACCACACTAATTTTCTACTGTTTCCGTATGAGCATCTCCCAATGCCAATGTAAACCCACTGCACAAAGCTACATTAAAGCAATATTTATGGCTGAGATCTTAACACAAAAGTCAGGAAACTCAGAGTTATGGTTCCCCCAGCCAACCATAACCAGAGGTAGCTTTAGTGTTTTGCATTACTATGTCTATACTCCACAATGTATGCCCAAATACCGTGACTGAGTTACAGCTGCTGTGGGAACTATAGCTTTGTATTTCAGTATATTTTTGCATTTAAATTCTCAACCCAGGTTATGAACAATTGTGAAAATTATGGCTGCAGCACAGGTTAGTGTCTCCAGTTTGCTGTTCTTGATTACTGCTGAGGCTGCCATGGGAGAATGGTAAGCTCTCCCAGTGGTGTGGATGATGGGAAGCCTGAAGGTCTCTTTGACAAACAAAATACTTTGGCTGCACTCATAAGGTATATAAGGATTAGCTTTTTCTGCAAGCTTTGTATCATTCAGCAGATACTCTGGAAGAGAGCAAGGGAGCTAATAGGATTTGACAGAGATTACTTAACATGATTCTAATGCTAATATCCAATTAACTTGGTCAGAGACAGGGAATAATAAGCTGCTTCTCTGTACATTTTATACTGTGTCAGGAAAATGCTGTATCATCACTTCAAGGGAAATGGGACTGTTTTCACCAAGTCTCCTCAGCAACAAACAGCCTGAGATATGAAAAAGAGAAAGTTTGTACAACAGGCAGCCCTAACCAAAATTACTCACAGTGGTGTGAGATACTCTGCCCCATGCAATAAAACCTCTCTAGCTCACATCTGCTGCTGTTCTAAGGCAACTTTCCCTGTAACCTACTGCATAGTTAGTGTGTAGTTTATTTAAATAATTCCTTTGGACATAAATATTCTGCAGTAAGGACTAAAAATAGATTTAATAGGCTGACAATAATTGGAATTTGAGGGAGAAGTTTGCAGTAAATTGCAGATAATTTTTATAATGTTTCTCAAAGATCATGGAATTGAACTCTGAGTTTAGAAAGCTAGCTGACTCAGGAGCGGGTCATGGCTTGAATGCCAAAGAGGAGCAGAGGAGGCCAGAAGCCCCTCAGTCTGTGCCCGTGATGGGCTGGAGCTCACTAGTCGAGACACACAGAGAACCAAATAGCTGAAGGCTGCTGGCATTTGTCTATCATAAACCCTGGAGGAAAAGAAATTACTTAGGCATGTATTTTGTCAGGTGAGAAGTCCGCAAACAGAACCACGCTAGGCTGTATTTCTTGGGCTGTTGTAGCCTCATCTACGTTTGGACTGTAACCACAATTTGTAATTCTTAGTGAACATGGCCACTTTTCTAAGGCAAGTTATAATCTTGTCTGTTGGGAAACATCCAACCAAAGCAGAGCATGATAAGTGGAAAGAGAACTGCGTGCCTACTAGCAGCCACTCCAAATCATCACCTTTGTTTGCTTTCCGATGTTATCAGCATCCAACTGCAAGGATGAATGAAGTGATACATCTGGCTCACTGACCAAAACATGAGGAGTGTTTTCCCGTGCTCTTAACAGATGCCAGCAGCAGCACACAGCTGAACTGGCCCTTCCATAACCTAATCCCTTTCGAACATGGCTGCTGATATGTTCATACCTCATGGTTATATGTCTTGGCTTTTCATTTTATGTATTGAATTGTTTGGATAAGGTCAATAAATACAGCAGTAACATTCCCCCTGACTACACAAGCCCAGCTGCTCCTGCCCCATATTTCAACCAGCTTCCCACTCCATCTAAATATAGCAATAATATAATTGGATTGCAAAAACTGATCATTTTGAGGTCAGACAATAGACATAATTTGCTTGGTGAATGTATATTACTTCAGTGTATTTTGCAGCTATTCTAAACAGGTTTCAGGCCAAGTCTCTTCACAGAGGTCTTTTGCACAGCCAGAAGAGCAGTACATTACTGCAGACGAGTTTACCACCGCTGTTCCCCTGTACACCTCAGTGAGGTGTGTGTGCAGTGCAATGTCTCAATGAGCATGCCTGGGGACAAATCTTTTGTTTGCATGTAGTCAATAGCTTGGAAAAAAACAAACCAGAACTAGGCAAAGCTTATTAAAAACCTGGAGAAAGGAAAAAACCCCAAAGCAAGCTATTTTTAGCACTGTATAAGCAACTTTTCAATTGGTCTAAAAGAATATTTGTTGGAAAGAGTTCGAAATATAAACATATGGACACTATAGTATTTTGCAAAAGATCTGCCTGTGCTTTGCTGAACTGTTGGATAAGCTGAGAAACAATAATTTTATACTTTTAAGAATAATGAAAATGAATTAGAATTGCTTACCAAGCCATAAATTAATGCAGAGGTGCAGTATAGCTCTTGCAAATGGCTTGTTATCTCATTCTTGACAGTTCCCAAGTATTGCTAGTTTGCAAAGCCAAAATTCTAGTATGAATCACAGAACTTTTAAAGCAAGTTGAAATTAGGTATAAACACACTTTTTAGTGTTCTGTTGCTCAAAAGAGATAGGTTTTTTTTTGCTTTGGGAGCATGTTATTGGGCTTTGGGGTAAAATTAAGTTATCTAGCACACTGCTTATTTAGATGACAGTTTTTAAGTAATTTCCTACAGATCCTTTGAATTCTGGATATCTCCTGATGCTAGTTAATGTGACCCGCTGATTTTGGTTTTGGATTTTTAAGAAAAAGGTGCTGGTTTTGGTCATATCAATCAGGAAATGGGGTTCTGTGATGGGGACTAAAATCAGGACTAAGAAAAGCATAGATGAGCTAGTACATAATGCTTAGCTTGATGTAACTAAGAGCAAGATGCAAGCCTCTGCCCCATCATTTTCCATGATTTTCATTTACATGTATGGAGTATTTTGCATACTGTGACCTCTCAATTAACATTATTTATATCTCAGTAAACTACCATGCTACTTTTCCAGATGTCCTAATCCTTTATGTAAATGCACTTATTAAACCCAGCCCAGGCTCAGTGAAACCTGCCAAATCCACTGCGTCTGGACTCACACACTCCATAGACTAAGCTTTATTTGCGTAAACTTGTTCTCTAAGTGTAATCTTACTTATCATCTGAAGAGTTAAAGTTTCACTAATGTAAATCCCTGACAAATCAAGCACAGATGTAACTGTTTGCCCCCAGGCTCAGCCTGTCGATTCACTGCCACCCTTGTATCTTTTCCCTGCTCCTTCCTCCAACCCCTCCACCATCCTCCCCACCCTGCAAGTGGTTTTTTTAGTACTAGTAGTCCTTTAGAGCTGTTTATGTAGATACATTGCAGGTACTAAACAGGACACTGGAAATTAGTCATTTGGGTTTTTCTCTTTAGATGAAACTGTCTCACGAAATAGCGTTGGCTTGTAATTCTGGGTGTCTGTTTTTACCACCTGGAAAAATTTGCTCTGTCAATCCCCAGGTGCCAGACAGATTGTTGCAGTTTGCCAGACAATGTTCCAGATAAGGACCCGAGCTCAATAAATGCTTAATGTAAGCTGGCAAATTCCACAAAGCATCCAAGGAAAATTCAATCAGACAGCAGCAGGGAAGTGCTGGTGTGGTAACTCCCAGAAAACACCAGAAGGAAGTAGACGATGAGGTGAGGAGATGATTCTTCATATTCCTTTGTCTGTGAGAAATGAAAGTTCCAGTCATAAAAACAGTAGATTGAAAACCAAAATAAAATCTACCAGCCTTCAAACCTTTTATGAAAATGAGGAAAATGTTATTTTTGAATTCAGAGGGTGTTGGCATACACTGGGTTTGTTTCTGATTACTTTAAGTTCGAAATATGTTTCCTTTGCTGGTACCCAGTTGCCATTTATTTGGCTTTAGTCTTTGATCTCCCTTATGCTGGCACATCATAAAAAACATATTCCTGTTTGAATTCTATATTATGCAGTTAGTCTTTGCTCGTTATGTTTGCCTGGCTGGTTGTACATATAGAATAAGACTCTCTTTGTTTTTGATAGACTCCAGGTGTTTATCACTCTAACTTACTAATGGATTTGACCACAGAATATGCATGCAAGAAGAAAACTGAAAAACTAATGGCAAAATTACTGGTTTGATAATTCAATGGCCTCCTATACCATAACCACAGGAACCACACACATGCACGCGTGCATGCACACAGGGTGAGTTTTTTAAAAGCAAGGATCCTTCGCTTATTCAATTTTATTAAGATGAATTTTTCATTCTGGAAATTAAGTTGCGTTTCAGATTTATTTGATTTTTTTTATTTATTTATTTACTCTGAGTTTTCTTTGAAAGCTTTTTGATTTTCTGCCCTCCTTATTCAATTCCACATGATAGTGCGTTTGAGGAATGTTCTGTATCTAGCTGAGGTGCTGCAATTCCTACTACTTTCCTACACCTCCCTTGTAATTCCAAGGAAAGGGAGCATTCCTATCAGCCTTTCAGGCACTGACAGCTCCAGCTAACATGTTTAATCTGCATTGCAATAGCTTGGGAACTGCTGATATTAGCTTAGTATCTCAGGTGAGGAGCCAAAGCTTTCTATCACACTAACTGCACTGCTTTACAGTAGCCAAAAATGACTCTTCCCCCCCCGCTCCCTCCTCCCCCCCATTTCTGGTTAATCCAAATTTTGTAGTGGAAAATTATAAAAATTCCAATTTAAAAAAAATCCTTATTCCTGTACATACCACCAAATGATAATTACTTGTTTAAGTGTGAAGGTCTGTGAAGGAATTTGACTTTAACTCCTACCTGAGGTCTGTTACAACTGATGCAAAATACATTGCAATGAATCCTTCAAAGAGGTTGATATAAATTATATCCCTATGATATAAATCATATCCCTTTAGTGCTCAGAATCTTTCCCCTTGTATGAATTGATTATTTGAAATTTTAAAAGTAAATCTCAGATTAGCTCATTGATTAAGTTTAATGAGTGAGTCCCTTAAGACATGAAAAAATTTATTCTGTATTTGCCTATACACACAGGTGAAATCACATACATGTGAACCTTTCTTTAGTTAGAATTACAGGTGGATCATATCAATAGTAAGTGATTTCACTGTTATATAAGATGTAAACCAAGCATTCCTCACAGTTGAATTTTCCTATTTTGTTATATTGTCTGTTGATTTCCGTACTTTAAAAAGCAGGGAGGCCTTTTCAGTCTAAATGTGATGCTATAGTTACCAGTTTCGTAAAAAAATTTAAACTTTTAATTCCAGTATACACCGAAGTACTTTGAATTTTGCATTGAGTTTAACATAGTTTTCTAGGAACCATAGCAGTGCTGAAGTTTGAAAGCATATAGAGAATAATCTGAGGACAGATTTATCGCACTGAGGTTCAGAATTCCCCATTTACACCTGCTAAATATTAAACACTGGTGTTTTGTTAATTTTCTCTTTGGCTGCAGGACAGGTTTCTCTCAGAGGTCCAACATGCTTGCTGTGTTGGTTGCTTGCTCTGTTGCCATGCTAATGCAGGGGTTTAGCTAACAGCCATGGGCTTGTCAAGCTTTTTCCTTTGGGAGAAGGAACTGATGTGGCAATTCAGCATATTAGCAAGGAATGCATGCAAGCTCTGTTTTGAGGAGGGTAAAGAAAATAAATGGCAACAATTTTCTTGCCAATACTTTGTAGGACTCTTTCCACTGGATCCCAAGTATTTGAGTATCACAAATGCTCTTTTGCCTCCCAAAACAGCCATTTTGCTGCAAAGTAGACTTCTGGTTCCCAAATTATGATCTGATTCCAAGTCTGAGCTCAAGTTTGAGTCCAAGTTCCAGGCTTCTCCTGGGGTAGTGCTTTGGTTTTGGACAGGTCCTGGTGATCTTCTCTCAAACAGTGACTGCCATTATTTCCAGCAACTCATAAAGAAAATGAGTTTAATTCCCTGGACATGAAAGAAGTCAGATTATCCTCTGTCTCTTCTGCTATCTGTGGATCAGGTACAGCTGAGGGCAGCTATTGTCATTTGCAAAAGAGTGGAAAAGGGAGGGACAGGAACCAGGGCAGTGAAGGAAACGGCAACGAGAAGATAGAGCAGCTTTAGGCAATGGAGCACTGATGACAGCTCTTAGGTCCATGTGATCCAAAACCAAATAGAGCACAGAAGAAGGCAGAGCTATGAGACATAAAAGGAAAATAAAAAGGACTTTCCTGTCTGGTTATGCATTGCTTCAAAATATATATATATTTTTTTTTTGATCTTGGGAAGGTAAAGTTCTACCCAGAAATGAAAAAGGAATAATAGCAGTTGCTTTTATACAATACACTACAGAGCACTATCAATTCCTGCTTATTTTCCTCTCTACCATGACAGTTTAATTTGAAGGGGAAAATCTAATTTCCTGTGCTGATTATATATCCAGTTAATTCCAAATTCCCACGTAATGGTTAAAATTCCTGACAATTAATAGAGGAGGCACAGCTCTGTTGATATGACTTAGACACATTCTTTTTGGATCTCTGAATAATTTAGGTTTAAGGAAGGGACCTGGAAGGTCTGGACCTCCAGAGACCTCCTAGTCCAGATCCCCATCTCAAAGCAAGGGTAACTTAGATTGTGTTGCTCAGAACTTTATCCAGTCAAGCTTTGGTATCTCCAGGAACAGAAATCCCATACTTTCTCCAGGCCTCTGTTTCAGTGTTTAATCACCCTCATGGCAAAATGATTTTCCTAATATCTAATCAGATTTGTTTTCATATTATGACAAGCGCTGTTTGTCCCCTGCCTTTCTGATGAGCACCAGATCTGGGGATAGGCTGGCTCTGTCCTCTCTACACCCTTCCATTAGGCAGCTGCAGCAGTAAATGCCCCATCTCCAGGCTGAACAACCCCAGCTGCCTGATCTTCCTCCTACTCCAGGGGCTCCAGCCTGAATCATCCCACCAGCTCTTCACTGGCCTTACTGCAGCACATCCCTGTCTTTCTCGTACTTGGGAGCCCAGAGCTAGACACAGGACTCCACTGTAGGCTATAATGGTGTGAATTTTTCAATGGAAGGACTATTGCTGATATCTAAATTTCCTCGCTCAGAGATGGGATGTGAACACCGTTGTGTCCCTGTAGAGGACATAATGTATTACACTGTGCACCAATTTCCACAGGAAGGAAACTCAGGGCTTATAGGTTTTATGGATCTGTGGATCATTTCTGTAGGTATATCATCTGCTGGTGTGTAACCTGGACAGTGCTTCTTCCTATCAGAGTGGGCCATCAAAGAAGTCAGTCTCATTATGGGTATGCATTTTATAAATATCAATGTGGACAGTTTTTAAAAACGCACTGCTAAGTCTCATTAAGGTAGGCATCAGCTAGTCTGTTAAAGACTTAATAGGTATTCCCCTGAAAAAATTCTCATTTTAAGTTCTTTTTCAGTTACTCTGTTCTCTTCCCTATGATGGTGGTGAGTAATTGGAACAGGTCGCCCAAAGAAGCAGTGGTTCCCCGTTACTGGAGGTGTTCAAGGCCAGGCTGGAGAGCTTTGAACAACCTGGTCTAGTGAAAGGTGTCCCTACCCATGGTAGGAAAGCTGGAACTAGATGGTTTTTAGGCCCTTTCCAACCCAAACCCTTCTGTGATTCTTTAGCGGTAGATCAGAGAAAGCATCAGCTCTAAGTGTTATTGCAATAACTATTTAAATGACAAAAAAATTATTCTTCTTAGTTTGAAGGGAAGAAAAAACACTGTATATACTCAGTTTTAAATATAACAGGCACAATTTACAAGGGACTATTTACTGCTAGTGATCACATACACTTAGTTACTTCTCTAAAGCCATGTGGCCCTGGCTGTATTTACACTGTTAAGTGGAATGTGCCCTATGTGATCTGATATGTACCAGGGTTTCCAACAGCGTCAGGTGCTTATCATTCTTGTTCCTCCTGTCATTTGGAGAGGTGGTTATGGAGAACCTGGAGGCAAATTAGAAAACAGCAGATTAACGCTTGCCTCAGTGATGCAATCAAAGTGAATGATTTATGTGTCCTGAACAAGTAGAACCCACCCAACTCTATATGCAGCACTGACAGAAAATTTGTTTAAGTTATGAACTTTAAGGCAAAAAAGTTTTTTGCATAGCTTTTTCAAGAGCAAAATGTCAGGAGCACAAGAAGTTCCAGGAGCTCAAGACTGTGTCAAAAGCCATATGATCAAGCATGTATTGCTGCTTTTTAAATTCCAGTAGTTATGCAGCTTTGCCCCTTGCCTATCTTCAGAGTCAATGTTTTTAGGTATTGTTGAAATGGGGCCTCATAGAAGGAAGCCCTTATGATAAAATTTTAGCTGCAAGACCTCACAGAGAAGAAATCCCAACCTGTGAATAAAAGTATGGCCTTTATAACTTCCAGTGGCCTATTTTGGCTAAACACTGACTTTTGGGTACACTTTGGTTTTAACCTGTGATTCTAGGAATGCACTCCTTGCACCCCCCACTGCTGGTGGGTAGCTCAGGAGCTGAACCTGGATTGACAATAGGCAGGCTTTGCTCACATCTCATGCAGAGGTCACCCACAGTTTGGTTTGATGTTTACTGTTTCTATAATTAGCCTTTACACTTCAAAGCACTTTTAAGGCTGGTAATTAAATGGACACAAGAGCAACTCAATTCTTGGGCTGAAAATGGCATCTTGGTATGGATGGCAATTGTGACATGAAAACCTGAAATACCTCAAGAAGCATAAAAGCCAAGGGAATAGTGTTGATGAGTGTTACTAGTGGACTGGCTGCTCTTCTTGCTTGCTGAGCTAGACAAAAGGATGTGAAGTCTTTATTTCACAGAACTAGAAGCTTGTGTGGTCATGGAAAGTAAACAGCAGAAACCCAAGATTTTTTCAAGGGGGGCAGGAAGCTCATTAGTTAGTTGGTGACCCAGACTATCTATCCACAGCCTGGTGGCTGTCAGTCCTGTCTGTCTCACCCTTTCCCAGCAGAAAATGCTACCACCTGCATCATCAAAGCATCCTTGGAATCGCTGTCCTCACTGCTCCTCTTATTGCCGGTCAGAAGAGTGCTCGAGAGAGCTCTGGGGTCTCTGGTCCCAGGAGACCCTGCCCCTAAGGGTGGCCCTTGGGACTGGTGGGGGCCCTATCCTGCCAGGTATGCCAGTTTCAAGCACATTTCAGCCTTCTGTAGGTTCTCCTCTGAAAAAAAAAACCAACATTATTCTGCTTTGCTGGCTGTCAAATATCTGCAAAGTATCCTGGGTTCTTCTGTAGGGTCTTATGAGCAGCAAGGGGGGAGCAGTGAGAGGATGTTTGTTTTGAAAAGGGAAGGGGAAGCAGTATTTGGCTGTAAGCGTATCTGGGGGTGGGCAGACTGGTAAAGCATGCAGGTTGTATTTCTCAGGGTTGAATAGTAACAAGACAGCAGTAGAAACAAAGCATTCTTTAAGGAAATAAAGAGAGAAATAAAACTGAAAGGGTCCTCAGTGTAGCATTTTGAGTTTATGAGGCATTTCCTCTTGCTAATGAATATGGATAGTTTAACTTTTCTGCACATTGTTGTTAAAAATGACTGGAGTACAACTACAAATAGATGTCTGTTCCCCTGTCTGCAAACTCTAAACACAAAAATGCAAAATTTAGCATTGAGTTCAGTGTCAGATCCCCTGTGAAGCCAATGGAAATGGTATAGTTTACATGGACATAAAATGTTACCCGCAGTCTGGATTGCTAAACCACTAGGGTAAGTGGTGAGAAAATTTATTTGTAGACATTTCAATGACATCTAGAAACCTTTTCCCGTGGCTGCATTTCCAAGCATCTTCTTTTGCTTACTGTGCACTTTTTTGCAAATGTAAGTTGCAGTTGCACAAATCTTCTGGAAGGTCAGTCGTAGAAGAGTTGTAAACCAGTTTCTTTTGCAAAGCAACATATATTTATCACCTAAATGAAAATTTTTAATGGAAAAAAGATTAAGAAAGGCTAAGTCACCTAATCCAAGAACTGGGGCAGCACAGTGGAACTGGAGTGACCAATTGTTCTCCTGAAATCACAAGTTCATTATCACTGAATAAACCTTTGAATGTGTGCCAAGAATAAATATTGTTTTTTGGCCAAGCTGTTCAATACAATCACCCAAATAAGCTTGGAAATAGTAACATTTGATCTACACAAAGTCAGGATTAATTTGAGAGGTAATTTTGTTCAGCAGAATTATCACAAAAAAATCACAGAATATTCTAAGTTGGAATGGACCCACAAGGATCCCTGGGTCTAATTCCTGAGTGAATGGCCCGTATAGGGGGTTGAACCAACAGCCTTAGCATTATTAACACCATGCCCTAACCAACTGAGGTAATCTTAGGGCTGCCAGTCAAGCTTATCTAAAAATCTGTTCTATCTTCAACCCCCACATCAGTGCATCAGCTTACAAGACTCACCTTTAATATTCTTTTTGATGACAATAGAATCTGTTGTTTTTGTATCTTATTTTAAAGCATATTTTTTAGCCTTTCTGTTGTTTATATGAGTCCTTTCCTAAATTACTTAGGAGAGGCAGATAATAGGATGAGGTGCAGGGGCTGCTTCAGTGCTGCCTCAGAGGATCTGGGGGGCCAAGCTGCCAGGACGGGCTCTTTCTACCTCTGTTAGGCTCTGTGGATTTAATCAGATGTTGCAGAGGAAAAAGCCCATGAGCATCCTATTCTTGGAGGACTCCCCAGGCAGACTTGCCTACTTTTTTGAACAGCTCCCAGTTTAGGATCAGCCATTCAGATCTTCTTTAGCTTAGGGAAAAATACTTTTTTTAAACTTAAAATTGATTTTAAAAGATGAACATATGTTCAGAAAGCCAAGGGAGCAGAGGCAAGACCAGGCTAACACAGGCTGGAAATATCAAACAGAGTGTGCATTACCCTGCATTGTTGGATCACTTGGCTATTTAATCCCCAGTTATGGGGCAAGAAATCCCTACGCAACATGCAGGAGGGTTTGACAGGAAGTGAGACAGGAGAAAATGAATTGTTGTGTCTTGTGATATGCTGTATGCAATAGTGAGTCAGGGGTGAAAGGGTATGATGACAAAGCTGTTGGCAATTTAAATCTTGGCTCAGGCATAAAATAAATACATTATTCCTGATGGTGAAATTGGATGGTGCTGTCATGGATTCATTTTGTCTTCCTGGTGTTTTTCTAGCCCCTTCTCTTTCATCTGACCTATGGCATTCATATCTGCATGCCAATGTGTCAAAATATTCTTTGAATGTGTCAGGTTTGACTGCACTTTAATTGCAACCTAGGCTGCATGCATTTTATCTGAACTCTACATCCAGATGCCATTAAAATCTATGCATTTGGGAGGGTTGTACCAGGCCATCTAAAGATGTCATTGACTGGGGCAGGTCTGCTTTGGGGCATGGTACCACTCTTGCCCCAGCTTTTACCCTGCCTTTGAGTGTGCAGGGCTGACCAGTGTTGCCAGGAGGGTGGTACAGGATTTTCATACAGCTAGGAACAGGGTCCTTAAACTTCACAAGAGGCAACATGAGCTCACAGAGTTGAAACTAAACCAATCCAAGGCAAACCAGAAATATTGTGGCAGTAACTGGGTGTGTTGGGAACATTAACTTTCCATTTGTGTCCCCTGTATTTTTTCACTTTCATGATTTTCTTTTTCATGTGGTTTGCTTTCTCTTTTTTTTCCCTTATGGTTTTTACATCTTCTGAAAGTGACACCTTTTGCCATGCTGTAGATATTAGTGCAGGGGGTCTCTGACTGCTGGCCTGGCTGCCACTGCAGTGACAAAGATGGGGATTTCCTCTGGGTGCAGGAGGGCTAACCTCTGTTTGCATGTGACTGACTCCTCTTGCTCCTAGCAACTTCCCTGCTTTTTCCAAGATGTTTCCTTTTCAGTTTGCACCGGTGGATGAGGATAGAATAAAAGGAGCAGGTTAATGCTTTTGTTTGGATAACTTCCTCCTGCCACCCCCATTTACTTATCTAAATCTTATCTGAAACTTTATGGGCCTGAAAGTCACAAAATCAGATGTTCTTGGGAGTGCTTTACTGCTTTCTAGGCTTGGTGTGGGTGGACATACTGCAGGCACAGCTTGTCACGCAGTGTTTTGGTAGCTCTAGCTCCTTACAGCTGCCTAGAGCTTAGCTACATATGAAAAATTAAACAAATGAAATATTGGTGGAATTTTGTAAGCACTCTGGAGCACAGCCTGCAGCTTTGTGCTTGGCTTACTGCTGCTTTTCCAGGGGAAGGCGAGACCTGGGTCCTCACAGCTGCTCCCAGGACCTGTGCTCTGAACCCACCATTTTGAAGCCCAAGTGCAACACAGTTTCAACCCCACGTCTTATTTGTATTTGAATTTCTCATAGAATATTTGGTGCCAAGATTGTGGCTGTGTCTTGGTTTTCTATGGATCTTAATGGAGAGAAAAAAACTCTTTCAGTCATTTAACTAAAAATATGTGAAACGGGATTAGCCTGTACCTTGTAAAATTTTATTTTAAGAAACTAAGGCCCTGATCCAATCACAATGAGGTCAGTGGGACACTTTCCACTGATTCAGTGGGGCTTGGATATGGTCCTAAGACATTATTTTCAGAAACAAGGACTGTGAGAAATGTATCTAATATTAGAAATTTATTGTTTATATTCTTTCTATAATTAAAATGGCCAGCTGCTGTTAAAAGGTTTCCTCTGAGCTGAATATCTGCACACTAAATTTGAGTCTGAAGCAAAATGAGAGATGTTGGCTCTTGACAGCAAAGATTTTCTGCACAGGGATCCAAGTGGGCTGGTGTCTCAGCTGTCCTGTTCCATAAGACACTGCTGCAAGACATTTGTTCAAGTTCTCTGGCCTCCTCACAAACATGGCAGAAGTCTGCAGTCAATGAGTAGATTTGGGAAAGCTGTTTACATATGACACCACCACGACAGGAATGTATGTAGCTGATCGGATCCACACCTCATTTGTGCTGTTCTTGGACAGACACAACTGAGCCTGCCCTGAAAGTGGTTTCTACTTCTTTGGAGTCCTTAATGGCTTGAAATCTTGAAAGACTGAGACACGCGCTGTCGACACTAGGTTTATGAAAAGCCCAGACCTCCAGATGGATGAAGACTTGCTGGATGGGGAAGCGGCTCTTTGCCAATATCTTTAGTAAATAAAAGGAACTGCATGGGTAAGCTGGGGCCATTTGTGCTCAGGCAATGGGCTGAGCTAATTTTTCCTTTTACAGCTGCTAAATAATGGGGCAAAATCACCATCTGTGTCCACCATCTGTTTCACCCATGCACGGGATGGATGGTGGCTCTAGGCAGGAAGTGCGGCTTTTGGGACTGAAGTACAAGATCCAAACTGGACGACATAGAAGAAATGGAAAAAAGGAAAAAGGAACTGATGAGTGATGACCTTCCTTTTGGGATGTGAAGATTGTCTGTGAGTGCTCAGGGTCACCCTTTCCTCTGCAGGGAGCCAAAGCACAACCAGGGCAGCTGTCAAGAGACAGTCAAAATGGCTGAGCATCCAAACACACCCAAATGCTGAGCACTGGTGATGAGAAGTGACAGCTGAGCCACCTCAGAGCTGTTTGGGCAGGGCATGGCCCCATTTTTCATGCAGGCTGCTGGATACTGTCCTGAGAAGCTGAGTGAGGTTTTCTTTCCTGGCCGTGGCTACCCAACACTGCCTTTGTCTGGGACATCAATGGTGGCGAGAGGCTGTGATCATGACCTCATCAGCCAGCCACGGGAGCACTGCCCCAGGAGGTGGTGATCTCCTCTCCTATGGAGAATTCTCCCCTTCCAAACTGCTATTTAATTGCGTCCCCCACCTCCCCTTTCCCTCCTGTAGAATCATGCCTGTGTAGACCCCTTTGTTTAAATCCTTTCCTGGTGAGGTTACTTGTTCTTGAGTGCTCCTGGAGAGCTATGTACCTTTCTGAGTTCCTGCATGGGAGGCTCCAGCATGTGTCATTTAAGCAATTTTCACAAGAATGCTGGGAAGCTGAATCAGTGCTTCTTGCTGTGCAAGAGAGAAGAAACACTTCAAACACCAATCTTTTTTAAAAAGTTACATTTCCTCCCATCTCAGAGCAGCCTGGCTGATGTTGGGCAGGAATCAGATGTGCTTTATTTCCTTTATTCCTTGTATCCAACTGCAGCCTACAGTCAATACTTCTGTTACCACTTCCGTTAACATACTGGCTGAAGCCAAAATTTGACCTCACTCCAGCTTCACACCTGAATGACTGAAACTGATGCAGTTTTATTGAAAGGTATGGGATCTGTTGGACGCACATTGGTATCGGTGAGCAGTCACTCACACATAACCAGTCCTTCTGGAGTTAGTAATGGCTCACAGATTTGAATGGACTTCAACATTTGGCTATTAAGCATGGCTTTAATCTCTTTACCTTTTGAACTTACGTCAGTTACGTAATGTTTTGGATATTCTAGAGAGCTGGCTTCAGTTTTAATAGATTTTCATATAAAATGGGCCATCTCCTAGATTTGCTTGCTTTGGGTAATATTTTATAATAAATACTTGATATTCAGAGGTTTTTTAAAACTGAATTATTATTACTATGGTGGCATCCAATGCTTTCTCAGTGCTCCACCATGACATCAAAAACCACAATTATAGTGAAGTAGACTGCCTGATAACTATGTGTATTTTACTCATATAAAATGAATTAATGACAAAATTTACACTAAATAAAAAGAAAATTTAACTTGATATCACCAAATTGGTCTTTCCCAATAGATATGCTAAGACCTGCTGCACGTAACTGATCCAACAACACATACACCAATGAATAGGAACACGTGCACCAATAAATAGGAATCTCTTTCCACTTAAGTTGCCCCTTATTTATCATGCATCAGTATGCGTGGTTGACACTTGAGATGTAGAAATGGAATATTTAAATGTAATTTTTTTTTTTTATAAGGAAGGACCTTGTTTATATTCAGTGGAGACTTGCAGAGTGTTTAAACACCACTCATCTTAGAACAGCTCTTGAGTGAGACTGATACTGGCTTACTATCCTTAGATTTAGGCCAAAGTTGTATGGTTGCTTCAGCAAGTGTTGGGTAGGGGGGCTGTGAGGAAAATGCCAGCTCCTTCTCTCTGTTCATCTGGTCACATATCCACATCTTTTCCATGTGCTCACATTACTGCTTCTCCAAAAGTGCAGGAAGAGCAAGGCACAATGGAGGGCTGGGTGAAGGAAAGCTGATTTTCAGCTGGATCCATTCCCTGGTCCGGCTCCCTGCAGAACCAAACAAATTACTCACAACTGCAAGGGCACAAGGGGCTTTGGGTAGATGAAAAAGGGGGAAGGGACCCCCCCCCCCCCACCCCCTTTCAACATGGCTCCAACTGGAATAAAATAATCATGGAACTTCAGCTGCAGTCAAGCAAACAGAATTACCTGCTGAGGCTTGGTTTGTGGGGGAACAGAAACAATAAAAGTTGAAAGGAAGCTATAGGGTTTGATGAGGTTTGTCTATGTTTGGCAAAGACTTTTTCCTTTCTTAGAGGTTCTTGGAAATGTCTTCAAAACATTCCAGGCTTGGTTTTGCTCCTTAAATACTCTTCAGTGTTTTATTTTAACAGTGAAGAGCCAAATTCTTCCCTCAGATATGCATGCAAATACTCCCACATTAATCAGAAGAATTGTCTGCACATACCCTAAGTGCAGGAGGTTTCTCATTTGGTATGTGCTTTGCTTCTTAAGGAGAAGTCAATTCCGAGCACAGACTTTCTTCTATTCACACAAATTCATGAAAATGTTGTGTTTTTCCAGCATGGCTTGAGGATGAGTTGCTCTCACCCCACAGAGAACACTAACATATTTCATGAGAAGACTCAGTGGCTACAGAAAAATTGCCCACAAAGCGCAGGGTGTATCAGGATAGTTAAAATGGGGAATCTGATCCTCTGATTTATGAGAAATGATGAAGAGGTAGGAAGAGCTGCATGTAAGAATGGGATAAGACATTAATTCATGGAAAAGAAATTGGTACATCATATTTGATTTAAGATACAAGGACTGAAACTGTAATGTAGGTCTTTATACTCCTTGATAAAACACTAGTGGACTTAAAAATAGGTTTTAAAAACTGAGCTGCTGTTTTGATTTGTAAAACAAGTTAAACCAAACTTGACAATAAGGCATGTGCTTTAGATTTCCCTGGTTTGAGGCACTGTTTACTCTGGCAGATGTATCCTTAAGTGAAGCTTTTTTTCCCCCCTCAAAGCTGTTACATGGTAGACTGATGTTGGCTGACCCTGAAGCAAAAATTTGAAAACAGCACATTTATTTTCCTGCTAATGCTAAACACACATGCCATGCAGCATTTTTTTGGTCTAGATGGAAAATCTTCAAATCTGGACTATTTGTCCCTTTTACCCTGACTTTAATGTTTTCATGAACACAAAAATAACATAACAAACTTGGGGGACGGGAGCATGTGTGTTTTGCAGTGGGAGAGCAGCCTGTAATTTGCAGGCTGCAGGCTGGAAGGGCAGATGGGAAGAGCCAAAGGGTCAGCCTGGTCCCATGCTGTGTCAGTGACAGTGGGTTTTCCCACATGCCTCAGCACCCAGCAAAGCTCACAGAGTCCTGCTGCCCAACTGGGCAAAATGTCAGCGGACCTATAAATTCAGTTCTCTTACTTTCTTTATAACACGGGCAAAGTACCAGGCTGACAGTCATCTTTGTTACTACTTGAAAAATTCATTGGGGAAAAAGCCAAAAGAACAACAAAATCCTGCAATATTGTTGCTATTTACAGACAGCTCTGAAGAAAGATGACTTTTTGGAATAGTGGTATTGATGTAATGTGTAGGCCCTATGCTACAGAGATTTTTTGGAGGCCACATGTGATTGCCTCTGTTTCAACAGCTTTCATGGAGGTATAAATAAAGCCAGCATACCTGTAAAGCCACAGTCAATCTCCAACACACTGAGTTTTCTCTCACTGGACACCAACTCAAAAGACCCCCTAAGTTGTGCTGGAGTCATCTGAGGGTGCCAGGATGTGTTACCAAAAAAAAAGGAGCAACATGCTCCTTCAGAGCTTGCTGACTGAAGTTGCTAATGGAGCAGTGGTTTGGGTGAAACACTGAGCGTCTGTTCCATGCAATTCTTGAATGGATTTGACTGGAACGGACTTCAGCTAAACGGATTAAATTGTTAAACCAATTTGAGGAAGTCCATGTTCAGAGATGAAAGAAGTTGTTTAAATTGGTGCCAATCCTCACATCAGTAAAGAGGGAAAAAGATTTAAGAAAGAAGGACTTATAAGAGACCATTCCTCTTGATGAAATATCTAAATCTTTGCCAATGCTAACTGAAAGGAATGAAAAAAAGTCCTCTGGAGAGCTTTTAGCAATTAGTTCCTGTTTGCAAAGAATCTGGGTCTGTGTTGCTCTAGGCCGCTCAGCCCAACAATTTTTTATGTTTTTTTTATAAACTGGACTGCAGCTCATTAGAGATGCCCAGCTGTATTTTTCTCTCTCTTTCACAGCCATACACATCACTTTTCATCCTGTCCTTTTCATCACCTACTGCTTCTTTAGTAAGTAAAGCAAGTGAAAATAGAGCACAAAGAAGCCTTATCTGCATTTATCAGTTTTCTCCTGCTGTTTAGCAGCTGGAAACACAGACTTACAGCAGCACCTTGAGATACAACGCTGTGGCCATCCCTCTTGCAGATATCCTGCATCCATCAGTGGGGTGTGGACCACAGATCCAGGAGCTCTGTTTCAAGGTACTCAGGAATCTGGTGCACACAATCTATTATTTTATTGTAGAGGGCCAGGCTGACTTTGCCTTCCTCTGAGCTGGGGAATAAGCTATATCTAGCCTACAAATTATATGGCTGTCTCATTGCAAGCAGCAAAATTGAAGTCAATCACACACTACCATCATACAGATTCTAGATTAAATTGGTGCTACTGTGTCAGAGTGAGTTCTGCTAATCCTCATTTATACAGATATATTTCCTGTAGGTTATGGGCAAAATCTGGAAGAGCCCTATAGATTGTTGTGTCTCTGAATGATGTAGAAACTAAAACCTATAGGATGGGTCGCATAACCATTCTATAAGGACTGTAGCTGAGCTTTACATTTAAACCCCAGGTATCTCATGTTTTTCTCCTATGGGGCTGGCTAATAGAGATCCTAATAGGGTAGAAGTGCACTTCTGGTTCCCCTCAGAAGAGGCAGCAGGAGTTAAAGCTACAGACCACTGGGTCAACTATTCCCTAGGAGTGAACCATTGCAGAAATACTCAAGGCAAATGAAAAGAGTAGGACCAGTGTGGCAGAACCAGGGTGCCAGCCTGTATAGGAAACAAAAAACCTGGCAAAAGACACTTCTGTTTTTCTACTGTTGCATTTTGGAATGGTAAAATGAGGTTATAGTCAATATACAATATAGATTGTGAATAAAATTTATCTTATTTTTTCTTTTAATAGCAAAATTCTCACTACTTGACTAGAATTTCAAAAGCTTCAGCAAAGATGTGCTCTCAAATGTAACAACTGAACCAATATGAGCTGGTGTGCTTGAATGCAGGGGTGTGGCCTCTAAAAACAAGATATGCATAACAGTACCCTTCTGTTCTTTAGCTTAGCAACTTGGGATGTAAAGGAATACTCTTCAAAAGAAGATTTCCCATTTTAATTGGCAAGAAGAGACATCCATGTTAGAAAGTAGATTTTGTATTCAAAGCTGTCCAGAGTAGATGAAATTATATTTGTATTAAAGTGCATTTGTTAAGGTTCAGTAAGAATTCAACCTTTTCTCAATTTTTATGTATTTCTGCAGTCATGTATATCTATCTATCTATCTATCTATCTATCTATCTATCTATCTATCTATCTATGTGTGTATATATATATGTATATATTCATCCTTTGGATGTGTTTGTGTGTATATGTCTATACATATAAAAGATACATTGCTATATACAACTCCTTTTATATTTTACTGTATTATGGGAATTATTTCCACACCAAATTTAACTCCTGTCCAAATAAAATAAGTTGATTAATTTTAGTATTGACCTTACTTTTTTTTTCAGTCACTACATTTACAAATCAAATGTGGCATACTGAAGACATTTTACATCCATATAATCAAAAAGGAGCCACAATTTCATTTGGGGGCCAATATAAAATGAGCTATCTTTACTGTCTAGCTGATTGACCTCTACACAGCACAAGCAACAATTCTGGCTTGTGCTCTTAATAAGTCTTCCAGTGAGACCTAATCAAAAAACAAATTTAAGTTTCTTTCCTGCTGTATTATCACCATGATGCCTAGAAACAAGCACCAAAATAAAATCTCACACTCAATGCTGGCTTTTTAAAATACTTTTCTCATGTCACACTAACACTGTGAGAGGGGCAGAGGAGATGGAAAAGTGGGGAAGCCTGGAGAGCATGGGCTGGTCAGACAAAGCACAGAGGAGAGTGCAGGTGTACCAGCCTACTGCCAGGTGAGTTGGACTGTGCTTACCTTGGCAGCTGCCTCCAAAAACGACTCCTTGGGCCTTCTGGGATGCACTAAACGTACTGGAGTTAGTATCATTTGTAATAAACGTGCAACAAATACAGCTCAGAAAATTGTTTGTACTTGATGGTAGCCACCTGAAGAGATCATCTCACAACACCTGTGGAGATGCTGCCATCTTGGGCAGGGTCTCCTTTTGTTAGCAATAAACCATAAAAGGTTGTTTCAGTCACTCTGCTGCTATTAATTTGAGTTTGCTAAAAAGCTTTCTTCAAACAGTTTCTTTGGTATCTAGCTTCATGGTACCAATGTTTGGAAAGGTGGTGATTTTAGAGCAGTTCCCCTTGGTTATGGACAGTTCCACCACACTCTGCCTATACACATCAGGGAAATCCTGATGTTCCCTGAATTCCTTCAATGAAGGGCAGAAATCGAGTCTGAGATGCTCATAATGAGTGCCTTGAAGACAAGGGCACCCATTTTTTTCCCTTGGGATGCCACCTTCACCTATAAATTTTCCAAATATACTTCAGTATGCATGCTGCTCCCTTAATTTCTCTGGAACTAAGCAAAAAAACCCCAAAAGGCATGTTTATGCATGGAGCCAAAGCACTGCCTTTTATTTCAAATACTGTTCAAAAGACCCAAACTGTAATGGAAATATTTTCAGTTTTTCAGTCTAGCAGGAATCTCCTAAAAATCATTTGGAGCAAAAATATTGTCCTTTCTCACTCTCCTCCCCTTTTTGGCAGTGCTTTATTTAGGAGTTCAGACAAACAAAAATTCAGTTATTCACTCAGCTCTGTTGAATAGCAGGAGACTTCTTCTACCAAGCAGCACAGCTCTCTGTCAGTCCTTTGGCTGGTTATCTAAGGTAAGTGTCATGGTATTACCAGTACTTCATATTTAGTGCTGGCATTGCTTATTTTATTCCAAAGGATTTTCTTTTCTAAAGTAAATGACCAAATTTAGCTATACTAAAAATGTTATATTAAAAATTTTTAGTTATCCTAAAAATCAGAGCTCAGGCTGGCTCTGAGGTGGAGCCTGGTGTGTACATGTGCCTGTGTGTGTCTGTGTTTGTGTGTGTTTGAGGAGCCAACACCAGTTTTTCCCTGCCTGTCTGGGCTTCTGTTTGACAGTGATGACTCCCCCTTAGCCACTCCACTTTTTCAGGCAGCTTATGGATTTGGGAGGACTTTAGTCACATCTTTCCTGCCTCTGTTATTAACAGTGGAACAATGTAAAATAGCTGCTTTCATGCTCCCTTTCTACATAGAGAACAGTGATCCAGCCTTGCTCACTAAGGAGTGCAGGGGACTGGGCCATTTCCTTCACTGCTTGAGAGTGGTTCACTTATTTATTGTGTTTTTTATAACGTGTTCCTGGCTTCTACCTTCCTCCTTCTCTAAAAATGCCTTCAAAAGACTGTGCTAAAACCTTGCACATCATACATCTTAGCAAGCCATAATCACATCTGGTTTAGAGTCATGGCTGGCATCAGCTATTCTTCTTACTGACTTTAGAAGCTAAACATTCATCAGGGATTAAGACACTGTGAAGGGGGAATCAGCAGCTCTCTAGAACCTGGAAATTTCTAGACACCCTCCAGACACAGGTGCATTAAGGTTTGGGACAGAGCAGTATCTTGGCTGCTTTACACAGCAAAACTCTAACAAAAGTCATTGCATCTCCTTGAAGTGTAAAATAGGGGACATTTAAATACACAACTTTATGATGATTGATTTCATCTTCTCAAAGGCAGAAAAAACCTTGGTAATTTGAAGTACAAGCTAGAATTAGAGAAGAATATTCTTATTTTTCAGGAGAGTAATGCCTCATCCAATAGTATTAGAATGTATACATCCATTGTAAAGTAAAACAATGTGGATGATATTCCCTGACTTGTTTATAGGAGTAAGCCTTTCATCAATGTGTAGTTATAAAACATTGCTTCTGATTGTTAAAGTGTATTTTGCTGGAATGAATAAGAGAAAAAGGAGGATTTTTCACAATTACTTAGCGGTCAGTTTTTTGGAGAAAGGGTCTGTGTCATAGTCTTCATCCATATCCCCAAGCTTCCCAAGCAGATCTTGTTCAGTGGCTTTGATTCAGTCAGGGGAATAGATTCTAAGTTCAGACTTCAGTTTCCCTAACAATCAAGAAAAGGAGAAATATATCAGCTGTTGAATCCAGCTCACTTATAATATTAACCTGCAGAAGACAACATTAACAAAGTGGAAATTTTGCATGCAGCTTCTCTGTCAGTGAAGATAAATTTGAAGATTATCATTTGGAGGCTGTCAGAGGTTATGACAGACAGCAGATCAATCTTGTCTTGGCCTGCTAATGAAACTTTTGTGAAGCCATACTAGAATTTAGAGTGTCTCTGTGATCTAGGTTAATACAATGAAAAACTATGACAAACACCCAAGGGAGAGAGTTACTTGCGATTATTGTTGACCCAAGTTTTTACGTGGCTGGTCAGGTCACTTTTGCACAGTAAGAGCTCACAGAGCATCACTTGCCATTTGCAGCTGTTTTGTGCTGTAACAAAAAAACTACCTTGGATTATATGCCCTCTCAGTATCTTCAGTCACAGCAGGTTAAGATCCTAGCAGAAGTCTGTTTGCAGTAGACAAATCTTTGGTCTCCTTCGTGCAAAATAAAATCCATCTAGGAGGAAAATTAACTGGATTCTATTAGGATAAATTAACAGGACAATATTTCTCTTTTGTTTATCTATGGTTTCTATTAGCCTCTTCTGGAAACAAGACAACAGTTTGATACTTCCTGTCAGAGAACTTCAGTGCTAGAAGTTCTTTGTCTATTCCACAGGTTGCATCAGATAAAAATCTTAGTGAAAATTGTCATACTGACAGTGAGACCAACAGAGATAATTGTGGCGGTACCTTTAGTTACACTTGACTTTCTGAAAGCCTGTTATGAATTGTGAGAGCTGGAGGAGGGTAATAAAATAAAAATAAAATAAGAAACAACAACAAATGCGTACCTCAGAGAATTAAATCTTCTCCGTTCTGATTTCATTGGGAAAGCAGACCTGCTAACAGTGTCTTATTTTTATCAGCATGTTAATTCACCTTTTGTTTTTTTCTACTGAATAAAAACCACAAAAGTGCTGTTTATATATTCTTGGTGTGAGTGTTTGATTATTGGTATTGATTTTACCTTGCTTTACATATGATATTTTACCTAAGATACATAAGATCACAATGAGCAATGTCTTTCCTGTGGTACTGGCTACTGTGACAGCAATCTTAAACATATTTATGACTGAAAATAACTGAGTGCAGTGAATGTGGCATGCTCCGCATGAGCACATGATTTGCAGCGTTGGCTATGGTGGAGAAGATTTTCAAAAGCACTTCTGAGACTTTCCCATGCTGAACTCACCACCCTTCTGCCCAGCAAGCCCTCACAAATCCTCCCTTTCTCTGTTGTCTCTATTGCTTTGGTCATGATCCTGAGGCTGCCGTAGGAGAAGGAGAGATGGAGTAAGCATATTAACAGTAATCCTATACTAGCGTGCCGCACGCGAGATGCCTGCAGCAGCACGGCGCGCCGGCTCTTCAGCAGTGTGCCCTAGACAAAGCCTGCCAGCTATTTCCCCTGCAAACCACCCTGCATGGATGTGGCCGTGCCACTGAGAGCCGAAGGTCCCCGCGGAATGCGTTTGAAAGGCGTGCGGTCGCGTTTTGTTTGACATTATGACAAATCCCAGCTGCACAGCTGGCTGTGGGCTTGCCGAAGGTAGAGGCTTTCCTGGTCTCTGGCTTTGCACGGCTGCTGCGGAGGGCTGCGGTAACCTAACTCTACTTTGCTCCATATTTTTCCCATATTTAAAAGAAAATAAACCATATGAAAAAGTGCCCTTCCCACACGCATAAGGACTTCTGAACTCCTCCTGTGCTCTGGATAATTGTTCTCAACTTGCATTTAATTTTAAAGCTTGCTGCTCTTATTTCAGACCAAAGAGGGACTTGTCAGCCATTTCCAATTACAGTAGTTTGCCTAAGGAAAGACATATTTTGACTTACAAGCCTCATACTGCCTGCGTGTCTATACCCATCCAAGCACACCTAGGGCTGAGAACAAGCAGATGATGACATTGTAGGGTTATAAAAAATAACATTAGCAAAGCCTCCTGTGATAGGATAAGAGGCAATGGTTTTAAAGTAAGAGAAGGTAGGAACAAGAGGGGATTTTTAAGGAAGGTGGGAATTGACTACTGAAAGAGGCTTTTAAGGGAAGGAAGAGTTTGTTGTCTTGCCAACTTCAGATTAAGCATAGATTTTTATTTTTTTTCTGGGAGATGTATAACAGTCATATTCATTTTACTGAGTTCAAGTAAGATGTAGGCAGTAAAATTTTCAGATCTTCTACAGTCAAGAAGTCAAGTAGACATCTAATGATCCCTTTTAGTCCTAAATTCAAGAGATCAGTGAGGAAACATCAAAGTGCTTGGAATGAAACTGCAAAAGTTTCATTGTGTGAGAGAACTGAGACAAGTTAAGAAAGAGGCCCTGATCCTACACCAGTTGGTGAACATGAGCGTCCATCTCCAGAATAGATGTTAATCTTTGCAGTAAACTTACAATCTCTGCTTAACTCAGAGAGTCATAAAGATCAATGACCAGAGGGTCAGCTGTTTTGCTATAAAGAACCAATTTTAATAAAGCCTTGCTCTTTTTCATGGGATCTATGAAAAATTGACAATATGTTTCCATGCATAAGGCTGTTTAATTATTATCTTTCTGGCCACTACTGGGACATTTTTATGCCCTCAGTAAGCTTCAGTTGTGCATTTGTGGTTCCAAGATGTGAGCAACTACCAGTGGGGAAGTTTAAAGTAGTTTTCATTTGTAAAACAAAGCTCCTGGGTAGTCACTTTGTGCCTGAGACAATTCTTTGTCCACCTGTTCAGCCCTGAGAGAGACAGAATGACACAGCGACTTTCTCCTCATCCTGAGCTTCGTCAGAGGTCCTGTCATAGCTGAAAGAGCCAAGACACCTTGGTAGGCTGTGAAATGACCTCCAGCACCATGCCCCCACTCCTGTGCCCGACACCCTTTGGTGCTGGCATTCCCTGTGCTGCACCAGCTGGGCAGTGGGAGCTGGCCGGGCACGCTGCAGCACACCACGCAGCATGGCATGGTGACACGGATGGGCAAGCCACCCTTCAGCCATATTGCATCACAAGCGAGGCTAGGTTTGCCTTTAGAAAACCATGACTAAATACTGCCAAGTAGTTGATAATTTTCCATATCTGCCCCTGGGTATCTGTCTTGAAAGTGCTGCTTTTTGGACTGCTGTAGTGGCCGCCAGGGGGGACCTGCCCTACTATGCAAACATTTGTTTAAGCAGTGCTTTTAGCAGTAGATTACATCTCAGCAGAGCCATGAGTACTGATTCTGGCTGCATGAAGGCCTCCCTTGTAGCAATATATCTATTCTGAGTGTAGACAAGTCTCAGTAACATTAATAAATTGGCACTGAGGGGTTTCTATAATATCTCAGTTTCCCACAGCCAATTCAGCTTCAGACAGGACTCTGTGAGTTTTTAAAGGGGCAGACTGGAAAAAATCAAAAGGATGCAAAAGAGAAGGGCTCAATGTAGACATGACAGGAAAGGAAGGGTGTATTTTTGCTGTCTGAGCCCTGTTTTCCACTTTTTCGATAAACACGTAACTCTTTCTGAGTGCCCAGGTGCCATTACCCTCCCTCCCTCTAGCTATGTGTGTAACAGGTGGGAAGGGGAAGGATGTGCAGGTGCTGCTCATTGCCCTGCTTGTACCCCCCCAGTTTCATCTAACCTAGAGCTGCCCCTGCCCATAACACATCTCTGACTCTCACGTTAGATAACTCTCTGCTCCTGCTCCTCATCTCCATTGCATGCAGCTTCCCTCACTCCCTGAGTTTGCTCTGGGATCCTCTTTTAAGGGCTCATTTGCTCTTTCTGAGTTCCCGAGTTCCCTTTGTTTACGCAGTAAGAGAAAACATTTCCTTTTTCCACAGTGTGGCTGTGATCTTAAATTGTCTCTCCTTTGTTTTTTTCTTTCACCTTGCAAACAACTCTTGACCTTCCCCTTAAATGCCCAAGATTCTAAAGTCCTGCAACTCACTCTTCTCGCTGCACAATATGGAAATCCCTCCCAAGTTCTGTTGTAGGGATTTGAAAAGCCTGTCTGTGTCCATGCAGTAACGAGACAGCCTTATGCTTTTGGTCAAACTAATATAGAATGACATATCTCTGACAGTCATGTCTTAACACAGGGAAAGCTGTGAAAATCAGATGTGTGGTGCACCCTTTCCCAAGTTAGAAAAGATGAGATGCATTAGTTGCATCCGTATAAGCACTTTTGTTCCTCGTTGTTTGGAGTTGCATCTGATCCCAAATATAATACTTATCCTGGGTGGGAAAAGGAAAAAATGAACCCCTGCAATTTCTCATTTTCTCTGGCTACTGATATCATACCTTATACTTCTGCTAGTAATAATTTTTAAACTTACCCAGTTGCAGGACATTGTTCTGGCAAGTTCCTGTTGTGGTTCTTCATAATGTCATTCAAGCACCTTGGCCATAGCCGGCCTAACAGAGTTTTATCTGAGGCTCAGCCCAGATTAGCAGCCCAGATTAGCACAGAGGTAGAGTAAAGCAATAAGGAACCACACCAAGATCTGTATTTGGAGTGGAAAAACTGTTAGGCTACAAGCTGGAAGTGTCAAGCAGGGGACTCTTGGGAACTAAGTGCATTTCTCCACTCAGTTTGCATGGAAAGGAGCCTTCTTGTGTAAATAACACCAAAACACCTCTTTTCTTGCAGGAAGAATGGAGATACAGCAGATGGACAACTCTTTCACAAGAGAACATTACACGAAAGTGAGGGGGATCGTGACATCTGGAGACTGGATTTGAATCCTGGTTCTTCCAGTGTCAGGAGAGCAGTCCAGCCATTGGCTTTGACCCTCGTGGTGTTGGGTGTTTGTTGCAGTTTGGTTAAGCCACTGTACTAACCAGCTGGGCTGCAGAGAACATCAAGATAACACTGGGCACTAGGGATGAAGGGCAGAGCATTTATTTGTCTGCCAGTAGCAGTGCAGGCACCAAAGGGTTTAAAATTTGAGACTCATCCTTCCAGCATGAGAAGGCAGCTGAATGTGACTTAGAGGCACTCCACCATTAATTTAGTTATTTTAAAATTCATGGAGATTTTTAAACATAACATAAATAATTTAGAAGGATTAAAAAAAAAAAAAGAAAAGAGATTTCAAGAGTTAATGGGAACATTCAGTTTTAATAGAAAATATTAATGAAGGAACTTTGGAAGCTTTATAAATGCTTTGAAGTTTCATCTATGCAGCCAACTCCTGGAACTGGAGGAAATTTCTCCATTAGGTGGGTCACCCCACAGATGCCCACCCAAGCTGGTACTGGTCAGTATCACGGGAAAGACAGGAGACAGGATTTGTAACAATTTGAATAACACCAAAAAGGTAATATGTTTTCTGCCAATTCTTTTCCTCTATCCAAAGCAGAAACCAACTAGGAAAATATGTTTAACGTCAGACATACTTTTTTCCCTTCATATGAAGAAATCCAGAAGATGAGTGTTTCATTATAAAAATATTTCATACTTAAGAGATACTGTCGCTATGCCCTTGGTTGGGTAGCAGAGTAAACAGTTGCATGAAAGTGAAAGGATTTAAGATGTGTTAAAAGGGAGTTCATTTTAGCTGCACTGTAACTACAATAACATACCTATTTTTTTTCATAGCCATGCCAATCTTGTATGAGCACTCTCCCTTCCTGTTACTCTTTCACATTGCCTGGATAGGAAATCAAATGCAATGGAGATGGGTGAGACCAGAAAAGTTTCAGATTTTATTGAACTTTGAGGGGTTTTGGAGCTAGTGGCTTGCAGAGGTAGCACTCTGTGGAGGGTTTCATCTGTAGCTCGGTGATTGGTAATTGAAGGATGAGCCATGTGAACAGACATGAATGAAAAAGAACAACTACATTTGACCCCAGTTTTGTCTGTTGCAATGCAGGAATAATTTGCAGCTTGAACCATATTTGTTTGATTTGTGTGTAGAGAACATGGCATTTTTTGAAAGAAACTCAGTTTTGCTGACTCCTGTGTTTGGAAATTACCTTTTCAGTTACTCAAACAGGAAAGGATAAACGCTGGAAACATTATTAATAAAACATTAAGCCCCCTCCCTCTCTCCCTCCCCAAAACCCCAGCTCCTAATTCAGCAGAGGTCAAACAATAAAGTTTACAATCACGCACTCCACACTGCTCAGCACTCCGAGCCAGCACACCAGTGACTGGCCAGATTAGTTAATCTTCCTCAGCTTCGTCTTGGGCCCTATAACTACTGTGGCAGGTCATTAACCAGCTGGTGAAGCCCCGGCACATCGTACATTTATTCCCAAACCTTAGCAGCCGTTGTTGAGTCCAGGAGCCTTAAAGAGGTACTTCTGATGTTAGCTGACAGAATGTTAATTTATGCTCGCTGTAATTCAAAGGGATTCCAAGGCAACTGTAAACTAATGAAACCTGAATAACTTTCCTGGAGAAGGTTCCTTATTTAATCAGTAGAACTGAAATGGAAATATGTAAAATGAGCAGTCATTCTTTCTCTTAAAATATAAGGCCTTTTTGTGAAAAGGGAGATAAATGAGAACATGTTGTGTTAGAGGAATGGGATGTAGAAAAACGTTTGATTAATGAAAAATATTTATTCTCCCCAAGTTCCTTAATTTTTTTTTTAAACTCTGCTGTTCGTCACTGCCAAAAGTAAAAAAGCAAAGAACGCAATGTCTACTAAGTTTGGTAACCTAGCAGAGGTATTGCTTTCAGCCAGGATTTTCTTTTTCTTTCCTTTTTCTTTTTTTTTCTGTCTTTCTTTTTTTTTCTTTTCTTTTTAATCTCAAATGAAAGGCTCTCTTTAATCAGATAATTGACTGGCTGGTAATTTTAGCCGTTTGTGACACACCAGTTGGCAGGTACAGTGGTACATAACCATGAGCCTTTTCCTATAGCCCTCCCTCCCTCTGGGACACTCACAGACGTGTCTCTGTCTTATCAGTCCCAGGGGACAATTCCCAAACATTTTGCAATGAAAATGCAAAGAAGGGGCCTTTTCCCTCCCGAAAAGGACAGCCAGCTGTCAGAGGTAACCGCTGCCAGTGGCTGCACAGATGGCACTGGAGGTGTTCCCTCAGCCCACTGCGCACCTGGAGAAAGGGGGTGTCCATTGTACAGCTGTTCCTGTAGGGGCCATGCTCTGCCCTGGTCCTGGGGTTCAGGGCCCTTGCCAGGTTGGTGGGGGGCCTGGTAGCAGCAAACATGGACATCCCCAGAGTGTGCCACACTGGCAAGGAAGGCATAATCCTGAGGGATCCTCCTTTTCATTTGCTATGGGCTTCTTACTCTTACCCCTTCTCTGCTCTTAGCTTTCAGTGGTGGCTGGGAGGGAAATGTAACTTGCTGCATGACTGACAGACCTTCAAGCTCCTCGGCAAACCTTGGGCCTTATTTTGAAAGGCCCCTGAAAGAAAAAGGATTGTGTGCTCTCTGAATGCAGGGCTGCTGAACCACTGCCAACCCCAGGCTGCTCCATTCAAAGGGCTGAGTGAATAAATGAGAATAACATCCTTGGGGACCTCAGGGATCGGTTTACTCTGAAAATCCTCAGCCTTACAAAGGGTCAGAGTCACAAGGTAAATGAAAATGGCTGGGAGGGGACTTTGATGGCCAAAATACTGTAACTGTAGAGGACTTGAAAGAAAACTCTATTTTTTAAAAAGTGAGAGAAGAGAGGAAGCAAACAGGGGAGAATGTGGCTAGCAGGGGGACTTCAGCCTGCAGCCTCACCAGAAGGGAGAGGGGGGAATGAGACTAGGAAAACAAAAGGAAATATCTCTGCTCTCTTAATCAACAGCGATATTTGAAATACTTCTATGGGCAGTGGCTGTAGCAAGGGAGAGCCTCTCTCCTGCCTGATGCCTCAGTGCAACAGAGATATTTCCTTTGGGAAATGATAAGCACAGTAGAACAGAACAGCATTTCACTCACTTGATAAGTAACCAACAGATCTCAGGACATGGAGGGCTGAGCAAATGGCATTTGGGACATGACTGCACCCTGTCCTGAAAGAAACTGAAGAAAATTGCACCTAAGTGCAATTCAGATATTCTTGGGGTTTCAGTTAAAAAATGAATATATAAGCTAATGCAGAGATATTTAAAAAGGGCATTTTGGAAATAGCTTTGCAGTGGTATTGAAGACAAGGATGTTAATGTGTGCACTTTCTTTGAGCCTGTTTAAATTTGTTAAAGTTGTAAGTTGTATAAGGCCAGATGCACATTAACATCTTGAGACCATTGGGAATTAGACACCTAAACACTTCAGTCTCTAAATCTCTGGCTCTTGTTGGTCTCTTCTCTTCACCTTTAGTTCTCTGAGCAACTCCATTAATACTGACAGTAGTAAAGTTAAACACAGTCCTAAACGTTTGCAGGATCAGGATGTATATGACTTAGAGCAGCCGCAGTTTCTTATTAGGTGTTTGTATAGTGCCTGGCATCTGGGCCCCATCTCAGTTGGAGTTACTGCAATTCAAGTCATAGTAATTTAAAAAATAGGTTAAATATTGAATTATAAAAATCTTCTGATGGATTATCTTCTGCTGGTGAAATATTTTTTCAAATCCTTTAGGTCAAGATACTCAGCTGAGAAATGCACAGCTTTGGTCAGACTGCTTCTTTCTAAATGATCATTGCACCTTAACTAAGGGAGACATTTTATGTGCAGCTGAACTCATTTGTGCTTTCACATGTCAAATGTGATGTCTGTAGGCTACTAAGAGAGTTACAGGCATGTCTCTCTCCTCAGCTATCCATAAAGACCCTGCCATCTACAGATAGTTTCCTTTTGCAAACAGTTATTTGTTTCCTCAACAATAGCGGGGAAAAAAGAATATCCTACTGAAAACAGAGAAATTCAAGCCTGTTCCATTTAGACATTCAGATCAAGGTCCATGCTCCATGAAAAAGAGACTTACCTTTCATTTCCACTAGGCTTCATGTTGTCCTATAGGCTCCATGACTTGTAACTGCTGTTTATGACACACTTTTGTTGATAGGAGTATTAGTACCCCATACTAGTCCACAAAATAATAGTGGGCAGAGAAAATGCAGGATCCTGTTTTGTATTTCCTACACGCCAGCTGCAATATTGTTCCTCTGATCAAAGTTCCCCTGCCTTGGGATCCAGATGGGGAAGAACCTGTCAGCCCCAGAGAGCACCATAGACTGTAATGGTTTTTAGGGTTAAAACAAGAGGGTTTAGCTCGCCATTAGTGTAGACCCTTCATATGGAAGCGAGTAGCTAGACCCTTCATATGATAAAACATACTCCCTCAGATAAAACATACCTCAAACTGTTTTGTGTAGTCGGTTGCTATCAGAGTTGATGGGACTGGAGAGGAAATCAAATAGCATCCACATGCGCAAACGCTAACAGAAGACATTTTTCAATCCAGAAATATTTGAGGCTTTTCTAAAGGTTTATTTTTTCCCCATCAGGTTCAGGTTTGAGCGTATAGGCTCAAATCCTTGTGCTAGACAGAAGAGACATCACTGGCTTGTGATCCAGTTTCTGTGTCAAATATTAGAAACTTCAAGGGAACACATATAACGTCTCTGCACCTTAGTTTCATCTACACAGTGCAGAAACAGAAGCACTAGTTTAATCCCACAGGCTGTGCAAAAGAGGTACAAGTAAACTGTAGAAACCTGATTTTAGCAGATAAATTAATGGGGAAAAAAAGGTCTTTGTTAGAGAGCACACCAGAAGAGAGTTCATAATTTATTTTTAAACAAAAGCAGCTAGTTTGCAAAACTCAAGATGGGTTTTCTAATAGACTGGGTGCCTAACTCAGGATTTGGGCTCTCTTCGTGGCTGGTCTGAAGTCCAATATGGAGCAAAGTCATGCTTCAGCATACCCAGTACGAGGGTATTAATAGGCTTTCCTTTTAGCCTGCCACTTGTTTTTCCACACCAGTGGGAGCTTTGCTACCTTTGAGATCTCTATCACCTTTGCCAAATTTAGCTGACGTAGGCCAAAGGGCTCAGAAGTTATTGAAGTATCTCATGTTGATATAAGACTCATTTCCTTAGGAAATCAGGCTGAGAAAGCCTGTTGGGTTCAGAGTACACTCAAGGCTGTAGCATGCCATAATTCATTGTAGCTGTGAGCATCACTGCGTAAATGAACACAAATGCAGACGCGTTTCCTAATGCCTACTGGAAGCAATAAGCAGAACCAATAATGTATATGTAATTGTATTTATTTTTCACAAATGTCTTTTAAGAAAGGATTCTCTTAAACTAACAATTTGAGAAATGGCTCAAACTGGGATTTATCTCAATTATGTTGTGTATGACTATATGATAGACATTTTTTTCTTGGAGACAGACTCAAGTTGCAGATGGAGTTCATTAAAATAGGACTAATGGTTTCAATCATGTTTCTAATAGTGTGGAATAGCTGGTCAGCAACATGGGCTGTGGATAAGCCTGTGTGATATCTGCTGAAACGTGTGCTTTTGTTTTCCTTCCTCATGACGAGCAAACTGTTGCTGAAATGTTTTATTTTTACAAATGTGAATAAGGAGAAACATAAATGGAGAAAGCCATGGATGAACATGAAGAGTAAACACAGTAAGTATATACAAAGCCTTGCTATAGATATGTTCAGGTAGGTAGGGACAAAGAGACCTTTACCTGCTGTGGGGTGGACAATGGATGTTCCTCTGCAATGCAGTCATAGGGAAGGACAACATCAGGGCAGTACAGGCAGATTTTCTTATAAAGTGCCAAATTGCTCTTACCCTCAAGCTGACAAAAAGCAGAATGGTGCACCTTAACTTACTAATAAAGTGCCAAAATTTCTTTAAAGTAACCCTTGTTTTCACAATGTCTACAATCAATTTTTTAAAAGTGTATGTCAGGCAAAGAGTTTTTGATATTTCAGTTTTCTTTGGAGTTGCAGGGTTTTTGTTAATGTGGGGACAGGGAGCAGCTGCCTGACATACAGTCCCCCTCACTATTTCTTTTTTCCTTGAAAACCTTTGCAAATGACAATCTCCTTGTTTTGTTTTTCCAGTGTTCCCCAGCAGCAAAACTTTGGAGTTTCATTCCAAGTAAAGTGCTCAGGGCCAGACCAATGCTTTTCATCCAGAGCTGTGGATTTAGCTTCAGCCTTCAGAGGGCAGCCCAGGGCAGCAGACAGTGCACTGAAACCTCCTTGAGTGAGGTTTGGACCCTCTTGTCATATTTTATTCTGAGTTCTTTCCTGGATGGCAGTATTGATTAATGGCATTATTCCCCACGTGGTGTGCCTGTGCAAGGCAATACCTGAGTGTGGTTCTCCCTCTGTGGACATAACGGCACGACCAAAATACAAGGTGATGGCTGTGGTTCTGCTGGACAGGCTGTTGTGGGAGATCCATAGAAGAGAAAAAGGAAGTCCCTTTGCTATGTTGTGTTTCAGTGCAACAGAAACTAATCTACAGACGTGGGTGTATGACACTTCCATTTTTAGAAGGGAAAACTATGCATCATTTCTCCAAGAATTAATATGAGACCATCTCTCATGTTTAAATTTTAATTATGATTAATTCTGCTGGTATGATGGAGACAGTGAGTTCAGTGTGCCTTCCCCAAAACAAAACATGGTTTGTTTAATTTCCTTCAAAAATCCAATAAAAATGGTTTAGATGAATGTTGAAAGACCCATTGGCTTCCACTGGGCATACCACATAAGCAGTTGGCATCCTATCTACTTCTCTCATCTTGCTTTTAATTCTCTCTCTTTCCCTTGCTTTCTACTAACAGCTTTCACATAACTCTGCATTGCCCCAGGCCTACATGTTCTATAGATCAAGTCACTTCTAACAAGAAAAAATAGTTGGTTTATAAAAATATTTCCTTGATGAGCACTGGAGGAGGGGGGTGGGGGTGGGTGGAAATCCTACAGAATTTTCTTAGAATAGCATAGAACCATGGGATCTGTAAGGCTGGAAAACACCTCCAGGATCACTGAGCATAACCTTTGACCAAGAACCACTATCTCAACTAAACCACATCACGTCCAGTCTTTCTTGAACACTTCCAGAGATGGTGACTCCACCACCTCTCCAGACAGCCTGTTCCAATGCTTAATCACCCTTTTAGTGAAGCAATTGTTCCTGATGTCCAACCTGAACCTCCTGTGGTGCAGCGTGAGGCCATTTCCTCTGATCCCATCACTTGTTACCAGGGAGAAGAGGCCAACCCCCCACCTGGCTACAGCCTCCTTTCAGGCAGTTGTAGATAGCAGTAAGATCTCCCCTGAGCCTCCTTTTCTCCAGGCCAAACAACCCCAGCTCCCTCAGACTCTCCTTATAAGACTTACTCTCCAGACCCTTCTCCAGCTCTCTTGTCCTCTGGACATGCTCCAGCACCTCAATACCTTCCTTGTGTTGAGGGGCCCAAAACCGGATGCAGCTCTTGAGGTGCAGCCTCACCAGTGCTGAGTACAAAGGGACAACCACTGCCCGGTCCTGCTGGCCACACTATTGCTGACACAGGCCAGGATGCCGCTGGCCTTCTTGTCCTCCCAGGCACACTGCTGGCTCAAGTTCAGCCACTGTCAACCAGCACCCCCAGGTCTTTTTCCACTGGGCCACCTTCCAGCCATTCTGCTCTATATGTCTGCCTGGGATTGTTGGGACCCAAGTGCAGGACCCTTTGCCACCTTATTCTTGATGATTCATTTAATTTCCTTGTTATTATGCCTAAAAGATAACCTTCACCAAAATTCCTGAAGAAAATGCCCCTCTAACCTAACTAAAGGATTTTACCTTCAGTCGAAATGTTGGCTTTCTTTCTGCTCAGTTCTCTGGATTTAAGAGTGGTCTTGGAGCTTGCTTCTGGTGGAAAAACTCAGAATTTTGGCTTTTTTTCTGGCTGGCTATGGCATGCAGGGCAGAGAAAATGCTGGAATGAAAAGATGCTTTTATATTACTGTTTTCCTTATGTATTGTGAAATCATGGCAGAGCCAGGAGGGAAAAGGAAGGTTTTACAATTGTGAGAGTACAGTTTGGGGAAGAAAAACAAGTGTCCTTGAAAATATCTCCTGGGTTTTATTGCATGTGTTCATGGACACCAGCAACTGCGAATGGAACAGCACCAGGGAAACAGGATAGATTTCAAAATATAAAAATTCAGAAGTTCTGTAATACAGTGCTAGAGAAGAATGATAAAAATGCCTGACTGCACACCTAGCTGTAGCAGAAAAGAATGTAGACAATTCTCTGAGGAACAGGGAAACTGCTTTCCTGTAACAGCCTTGTGCTACTCTCCAGGCTGAAATCTGGCTCCCAGGCTGACCTCCTCCAGATGCTCCACAAGCAGGAAAAAAAAAACCTACCAAAAAAACAAAAGCCTCAAGGAAGATATTACAGGAATAGTTTGCCAGTAAATGAGAATTCTTTATAATTGCCTTCAGTTAGTTACTGTCTTGCACTCAAAGCAGGAAAGCAGAGTTCATCTCTAATCCACTTTTAATAAGCAAGACACACAAGAATGCATGGATTTTTAACTGTTCAATGCATGTATATAAAGAGCATATATTGCACTTAAAAGCACACATATGTAGAAACAAGTTACATACCTTTAAAAGCTGCTGCAGCTCTGTGTGTTAGATAGAGAAAAGAAAAAATAAGTAAATATTTATTGCCCTCGTATTTCGCACTGATTCCCATTCCCATCTTGCTGCATTACGTTCATTTTGACACCCTCTACCACTTTTTAATCTGAAGAAATGTGCCTGCAGAGTCAGGTATCTGTGTCAGACTTCCCCAGCAGTAGGCCAATTATTGGTAGACTAAGATTACAGTGTTAAACTACTCTGCATGACAGTCCAACACTCGATCTTGGCATGCAATGCTGATCTCTGTGCTTGCCCACTCCAGGAGCCTGTAGCCAATCTGCTGGGATGCTCCAGGACCCAGCCCCACACATACTCAGCAACCATCAACAAAATAAAAGTGAAAGAGAAAACTGCTTTGCTACCTACATGTCTGCAATACAGTTTGTCTACTTTGCTGGCAGGGAGGCCAAACG
Organism: Promerops cafer; assembly: GCA_013398275.1. Lineage (NCBI taxonomy): Eukaryota > Metazoa > Chordata > Aves > Passeriformes > Nectariniidae > Promerops > Promerops cafer. Next base: position 109,246 of record VZSE01013746.1, read on the forward strand.
ATACCTTTCCATTTAGGATAGAAAAATGAATCATACTTTCTGTCTTAAGAGTAATGTTTATGTGTCTCTGGAAATGTGATCCTCATTCTCTCTGCTATAGACATGACCCAGATGCTTTCCTGCCATTCAGATATATGCAGGATACTGTTAATTTCTCTTTTCTTTACCTCCTTCCCTCTCTCCCACCTTCTTCTATTCTTCCTTCCTTTTTCTTTCTTCCTCTCACTCTTTTTCTTTCAGGGGATGTGTGTATGCAGTCATTCCCAAGCAAAAGGAGTTTGCTCCTTTTTGTAGAACAGTGGAGAAAATTGTTGCATGAGTGGAAAGTTCCACAATTAATTTCAAAGCTTTCCATTCTACAATACGGAATGGGGCTTGTTTCCATGCCAGTGGCTCAAAATGTTGTCTAAATGTCTCGAGGGAATGCATCATGCTTTGGGAACTGCAGATAGGACTATCTCAAAGAGGTCTATCTTGTGGGGATCCATAGGCACCTTCTGCCTGGGAAGTTGCTACAAGTGGGAAACAGTATGTTGTTTGACTAATCTGGAGCTCATTCCTGCTTAAGTCTGGGGTAAAGCAGGAGCACCCTTGGTTGGCTTTGTCATGAATGTAAGACTTTGTCACCAACCTAAGACTGTGGTGTCAAGTTCTAAGCCACAGGATAAAGGAACTGAAGAGGGAGTACAAGTGGAGGCACGGTCTGCCAGACAGATAAGCAGAGATCTCAGACCATCAGAAGTCTCAATGATTTCTGCCTTAAGCACAAGGGCAAAGGAGTTTTAAGAAAAAGTCTGAAAACCAGCTGACTTTGTGGATGTTTGGGGCAAACTCTTCCCAATGTCAGGAGTCACACAGATGTGGTTGTTTACAAATGAAAAAATTCAAAACAGAGGGATTAGGGGAGAGTTGAGCTCTTGATTCTGACTCCAAGACAAGAGTGGGCTGTGAAATGAAGCCTGCTAGCTTGTTTGATGAGGCAGAGAGGCAAAGAGAGACAACTGTAACATGATCAAAAGAGTGAGGTTGGGAAATGATCTTTAGAGTAGCATTCTCAATCACTGTGAGCAGGGAAAGCTGTGGTTGTCAAGAGAAGCAGAAAGGGTGTTGCTTCCGTGGTCTACTCTGCTTTGTCCAGACCAGGACTGAACAAGCTTTGTAATCTATGAGGTACTTGGTTTACTAGACAGAATTATATATTGTATATGTGTTAGAGAAAGGTCCCTGAGCCAGTATTTGTTCTAAATTCTTCTCTTTTCATACTGTTTTTACTGTGCCCACAAATGCCCATTAAAATCAGGTTCTCCCAGATCTAGTGGATATACAAATATTACTGCCACTTTGTTTCAGCTACAGAGGATGTGAGAAAACAGCAGACTCTTCATTCAGTTGAGTTCTCATTAGCTCGTTCCTTTTGCTGCTGAGCACCAAGGACACCCTGGCAGAGAAAGATGTCCCCATGAATGGTTCCTTTGGCTGCCTGTGCTGGTGCTCCTTTCATGCTGTCCTCAGAGACTTGGTGGTCTTTGGGTGAGCCAGAGTAAGCTGCTGGTCTGCCTAAAACCTTTGTAAGAAGCTGTTCATGATGTGGTTGCACAGGCACAAGGGATGAGGTGGGGAGAGATGATGGGAAGATGGATTTATCCCTTTATCTCTTTATCCAGGTCTGTGTCGAGTGGCCTTTCTTCATCCTGATGTTTATCTGCTTTAAACACTTCTGATAGTTTTAAATAATAATGCTGAGATCCCAGGAAAGTTTTTGGGATAAATTACAGTGATATTCAAAAAAATTAAAATACCAAAAAATGAAAAATTTCCTAAGTTGAACCTTACCTGAGACTTTGTACAGATATGATTTTTGTAACCATGTGAATTATGGATTCTTGGTTTGTTTTGGAATTTTACACCATGTTACACTGTAAACTGTTGCCTAATTTTCTCTTCACCAGCACTGCATAATCATCATTGCTTTTCAAGACTGCTTTCTCTTGTTGTTAAATAGCCATGCCTACTGACGCTCCTACTTTTGCAGATGGACTAGAAATCTTTACAAAAATGCATTTTTTCTACAATAGCAATATGTCTAAGAATAAATTAATATACCATTCAGCCATTCAGCCTAAGAAAGATAGTAATGCTCTTGCTGAAAGACAAACAGGTACAAAGACATGTCTAGAGATCAGCACCGTGCCTGATCTGTGTAATATTAATGTTACAAAATGAGTTATACAGAAGAAGAGCTGAGAGTACTGAAAAACTCTTAGGTGAAAGACATAGCATAAAGAACTTAGGCAGGTTACAAAGAAACACTGGGCTGGGCAGTAATAATTTAATATGCAAGACAGAAAAAAGGGAGTCTGGTTATCATAGAGGAGAGGATATTGATTGAGGATTATCATCACTTTGGCTGAATACCTCAGTCCTTCTAAAGAAAAACCAAAGTGTGTTTATAGGGGAGCTAATCAGTTTTTGCCATAGAGAGCAAGTGTTATAGTTTCCTTCTGTGCCTGCTTGATTTGGGTCCTCAGGTTGAGTTTTGCTCAATCTTTTCAAGCCTGGAAGAGCCTGTCTGATCTGTGCTGCAAGTGATTCAAAGCCAAATTAAGATAGTTAAACAAATATGCAAGATAAAGGAACAAAAAGAATGCGTTTATTCTGTGGCATTATGTGCATTTTTGAGAAATAAGCCCTCATTTGTTATATTTTAATGAGAAAGAGAAGTATGTTATGTGCCTAGGTATGTTAAATGTTATGTGCCTTGAGATAGAGCTGGTAAGCACACATGTTGAGGAGTGTTCCTGTTGTCTGGAGCTCATGGGCCCCTTATTGCACTCATTTGTTCTGCATGGCGAGGGCTGAGTTCCACAGTTTGCTCTTGGCAGCTGAGAGCTATTATTGGGCTGCAACATCTGTTTCAACAACAGTGGGTCCCTGGTCAGCAAAACTAATTAAAAAAGAAGTGCAAAGTCAAATACCATGACCTATCTGCTGTGTCTACATGTAAACATGGAAACTACTGGAATAATGAAAACTTAGGATAATTTACAAAAATCTGACAAGTGATGAAATGTCTCAGAACTGTTCTTCATATTGGACACTTATGAACAGCACAGGCAAAGATTAGGATTCCTGCAAGCGCTTAAGCACGTAGGGAACTTTTTATGCACATGGGTATTGGCAGTAAACTCACTGAGGCCACTCAGCTGTGCAGCCCTTCCCACGTGGATTAATATTTACAGAATTGGATCGCAAGCTTCCTCAGTACTCTGCCAGGATTTTGTTAATTGGTAATTGCAGATATGAAAGTGCCTGGGTGTACATTTAATTACTCCAAACGTGCACAAGATTCCTCCATTTCGCTCTGCTGTCAAAATTTTTGTTGTCAAGAATAAAGTAATTAGTGCTGGTAAGTTCCAGCACATTAAATACTTCCCTCTGACCTAAGAAGGAGGAGAGGAGTCATGTTTATATTGGACTGATGAAATGAGATGACTTCCTTGAAGAAAATGCAGTAGAGAAAGTATTTAGGACAGAAGGTGTAGGAACTTGTCAGAGCAGGCACTACTTCATTGTCAAAGTGATGACTGACTTAGCTCCAAAACATCCTAATTTTGCTTTTTCCCAGGTTTGCTGATTAATTCCAAACTTTGTAAAACTGAGCAGAAACTGAAAAGTGACCAAAACCTCCCTACAGCATACACTCAGATGAAAAAAAAGAACGATCTGTTTTTTAAATATGGGTAGATTACATGCTAAAATTGGGCTTAAAGGGAGTCTCTTCATACTCCCTGCATGAGCTATATGAGATGTGGATGCTGATGAATGAGTGGAGACAGGAGTGCAGTAGATAATGCATTGTGAAGCTGCTGCTTTTGCTTTAACACAGCAAATGGGCAGGAGGTGACAGACGGTCCATCCCCCTCTCATTTTCAAAATATGGACCATAAGCAATTGTGAGGTTCTTTTTTTCCAGCAAAAGAAAAATGCACAGAAAGAACTGTAACTCTCGAGGTGACAATTTTTCATCCATACAGTTCCTAATGCTGCACAACATATCTCCTCTCCAGGTCTGAGGTGCAGCTTCAGTCCAACTTGCCATAAAGATATTGGTGATTAATAGTGCCTCAGACTGTGCCTGTCTATTCACAGTTCTTTTCTCTTTCAAAAGTATTCTGAACATTTTCAGCTGACAGGAAAACTTCTAATGTATTCTTGAATCTAGTTTTAAAATACAAAATTTTGATTTTATTTAGCTCTTTCTTGACCAAACCTACACTTGTCTATGACTTCCCTTACTGTGGAATAACAGAATTCACTCTTTTCAGGGGCAACAGTGAGATTGAAATAGTGTACTGAAGATGGTATACCTGTGTAACCAGTTGCTCTCTGTAATTCATTCTTTCTTTAGAAATGATAGGAAATAAATGTTTCTCTAGAGACTTTTATTGCCAGTCTGTTTATCTGCTAGAATCTCTTGAATATCCATCTTAGATGGCTGAGAATTATCTTTGCAGGGTGTCAAGATGAATGGTTTGTCAGACCTTCTGTCTGATGATTTTTACATCTCTTTCTAAACTCTCCATTGAATAGCACGTTAGCAAAAAGGTAAATATATGTAATATAATGTTCGGACTGTCAAATTTGGTACAAAACCAAATTTAGTCATGATACTATATCCTTACAAGCAATTGAAAAACTGCTTGCAATTATTAATGCCACCCATGTGCCATTAATATTAATGTCATAAGTATCCAAAATAACATCTAGATTATACCATTGCATTCAGATTATTTGTCAAGAAGTATATCTTCCCCAGGGGCTAACACTGTTTCTGGTGAGAAAAAAAATATTATATTGCCAGTTTTCTTAGCATCAGTGGCAAAACTTGGATTATCCACTGCTAATTCTATTTATTTAAACTACAAATCCTGATCTTACCTTTCTAACTAATTTAACTTGCCATCATGCCATGTAGTGGTTTAGAGGGCAAGGTCATCCACATTTCAACATTTCTGTGAGCTTTTCTAGATTTCTTCACTGGCCCATGCGCTCATCTTGATGTTTCTTAGTTGTGCTTCAGATATAGCACCATTATTTGAAAAACAAGTAATGCATTATTTACCTTTCTAACATTTTGCAAGAAAATGCATCTACAAAATGCATTTGTATGGATTCTTAAGAAAACTGGAAGAGCTCAGAAAGGAGACAAAGGAATAGAGAAACCATCAGCATTTATTTTGCAAGAAAAGAAGTAGCAAAATTGAGGCCTTGCATGTAATACCAGGAGCCTGCTTCACCATTTTGCCTCAGTTATAAAGAGAGCCCAGAAAACCCAACGTGGGATGAAGGCACCTCTATGATGTTAATGTTTTGCCAGTGTGCTCATCCAGTTGGTGCTGGTCAATTGGTAGGGGGTGTTATGTCTTGGAGGGGCTGCCTGGGCTCACACGAGCCCCCTGGGACCTGCCTGCCTGGGGCTGGCACAGGGCAAGGCTGTGGGTGCAGGTACCGCTGGCCATGAGGACTGTACAGTTTCTTTGGAAGCAGCCTTCCCCTTTATTCCCTTGATTGCTGCAAGGGCAGCAGGAAGAGCAGCTCCCCTCATCTCTGTACCTTAAACACTCCTTTCTTCTCCTACTGTCTCCACTGGCAGAAGGAGCCTGTTCCTAGACCTTGTCCACAGGAGAGTGACATCCAGTTTCTGATACGCTGCTGAAAAACTTGGAGCCAGCCGTGACCATGTTGATCTACTTAGTTTTACTGGATGAGAACAGTAATTATAATAGCCCTGATGCAGTGCAGAGCAAGACTTTCAGCTGTTGCAGTCATCACAGCTCTGCCAACTTTGAAGGAAATAATCTGTTAATGCCAGCTCAGAACCTGGCCTTCTTCTAAAGAAATCAAGTAACACTGAATTATCAACATACCTCTTGAACGACACTGTGTGCACATTGTTACATTTTCTTGCGAGAAGAGCTTGAGTCTCTTTGCCCAAATTTTAATCAAATTCTAACTGAAAATGTATTTGATCATTTTCTTTGCAATCAGTTGTGTAAAGCAACATAATTGTCTTTCCACTGTTTTATTCCCATGGCCTGGGTTATGCTATTCAGAGTTCTGAGTAGCTGCCGAGTTCAAATTCTTTCACGCGCTGATTGCAAAGTTAATCAGCTAGGTGAAATGGTACTGGAATACTATTATTTGCTCTGATTCCTAGGAATTTAAATAGTGACTGCAGCTTTAGGTCTTGAGCTGAACTATTCTCAGGACGCCTGCTTACATTCACCTGAGAGCCAGTGGGCATCTGGCTGCAAGGCTTCATGGACTTGCTGCTAAAAATTGGAAACAAAGCAGAGAGGAAAAAAACAAGGCAGCCCTACAGGATCTCTCCTAAATTAGAGCTTTCACCATGGGAGCCTGAGCAGCTCAGGGGAATTGGTAATGGGAAATTGGAGCCATGCACCTCAAGGCTGCCAATCTGTATCTGATCCAGGCTAGTGTTGGCTGGAAGCCTTTAGCATCCAACAGTTCTTTAGCTCTTTTCTTGTCTTTGTGAAGCTGTTAGCAACCTCACACCAGTTCCTGGTGGAAATATATCCATAGCCCAAGGCTACCTTCACAGCTGGCCTAAAGCTGCACCCTCACTCACATTTGTAGAAGAGAGGTGAGGTTAGAACAAGGTGGAGACATAGCTCCTCCCTGCCCTTTGAAGGGTCCCCATGGACAGGGAGCAGGTGTGTAGGCAAAGAGCCACGGGCAAGACACTACTGGTGTTCAAGGTACACTCAGAAAAGGAGTTTGGGTCAAAGAGACCCTGGGCTACAGGGGTGCATGGGGAGGCATGGCAAAGGGTTGATCAGGAATCACTGGATGGGGCAGGAAAGGAATAAAAGGTGCAAAAATGTTGCCCGAGCAAGGAGGCCACCAGCATACAGTGCATGCCAATGTCAGTCATCCTCGGTCTCTACACAGCATTTCTCATGTGAGAACTGAATGCGTGTTTCTGATGCATAGCTGCCAAATTTCTGTGAAAGCAGTAGGAAGGCAGGGGATGTGCAGTTTGCATACCTTTAAAAACCCTTGCATCCACCTGAAAAGTGTACACTCAGCTGCTTGTGCCCAAGGTTTCTCGGGGTGAAAAATTGCTTAGCCCTAGAAATGTACACTGCTCTTTCCCAGCTCTCCAAATAAATGGAGGAACAAAAAAAAGCAACGTCAGAATTAACAGCAGCTCCAAGGTCAGCACAACACAGACTATGTTCTTGAGCTAAAAGTTCCCAAAAGGCTGAGCTGCAAAAGGGAGATTGCACACAGCAGCATGAGGAAAAATAAGTGGTTGCAGCAGAGCCAAATTTCCCCGAACAAACTGATACATTCAATTAAACTCTCACTTGCTACCTGGGGACGAGCTTTACCCGCACCTTGGGGCCGGCCATCCACACGCAGGCAGGTAATCAGGTAATATGAGCAACTTGATACCTACCTGGAAAAAAAAGTATGGGCTGGGTGTGCAGTACCTAAACTAATTACTCCAAAATGATTGCCTGGATTTAGGCCAAGCATTATCTCACTTGTCCTCAGCACTACTGCAATGGCATGAGGGGAACAGAAAATGCAGTAACCTGAGAGGGAGATAAGAATGAGAGAGAGGGAGAATTGAGAATGGTCTTTAGCTGTGAAGGAGCTGTTCTGTCTCTGTACTGCTCTTTTGTCCCACCTCAACAACAGTGAAGCAGCCTTTGTGTCTTGTCTCCTCCTTTTAAAATGGATTGGCAGCCAGGAGCATTATCCACACATACATAGTCTAAACACTGTGAATTAACCTTTTTTTTTACCTTGGTCTCCACAGACCTAGACTCATCCTACTGAATAATAAAATATCAAGTTTTGAGGGTAATTTTTATGTAGAAAACAACAAATCCCTGTTTATAAAATCCTGTCATCTTAATTTTCTAAGTAGGTAATTGGCTATACAGTGAATATAATTTTAAATCACGCTGAGTAAAACAGCAAAGTTCTGATCCAATCTAATCCAGGATTATTTGGCTTATTAAAAAGAATTCCCTTTCCTTTGGTGGGTTTAAAGCAGAGAATGATTGTTCTATTGTCAGTGGAGAAAGTCAGTAACATAGTTTCTGATCTAGCAAACTAATGTGCAGGACCTGCTTAGGAAATTAGTGTAAAAAAATTAAGGTGAAAGTCAAACTCGGAGAACAGAGAAAAATACAGCAGCACAACATGCTTTGTCTTTCAAATCTGTCACCTGGAGCAAATAACATTTTTCATGTCAGAGCTGGGAAATCCTGCACTGTGTTTCCTGCAATGTGCCTGAAAAGTCTGGGCTTGGGAACTACCACAGGTAGTTTACGGGGAAGGAAGGTGTCTTAGACTTAGCTTGCTTAGGGCTGTGCTTCAGGTTGTTCAACTGATGCAGAAGTTACTGTGTGAAACCCATGACAGACAGATCGAGTAGGAGGCGAAACACTATTGAAATGCTATAGCTTTTCCTTCTGATTGCTGTTCTCTTTTACAGGGTCATTTACTGCATATATGAACGTATCATAAATGAGTGGTTTCATATGAATGAAACATCAGAAAAGAACAGGCAAGAATGTGAAATCAGTAAGCTTACTAGCCTTTACAAGGAAGGACAAGTCAGACTCTCACTAGTGTAACAATCCATTCCTGATTCACTTAGTCAATGCTTAGAAAATCAGTAAATGCTCATTTTCAGTGCTTGCTCCACAGACAAGTACTCATTCAGTAAAATGTAGATTTGTTTAAACTTACTGATGAGTACAGACGTGGGGCATGTGCTTCCTGCTGCATCAGGACCTGCAAGCCACATGTATCCAAAGAACAGATAAACCGTGGCCATTTATGTGTAGCTGCTCACCCTTCTGCATTGTGCTGGGTGTGAGCTGGGCACGTCAGTGTTCATCATGGTTCCCTGCACAGGGAAGACAGGGGAAGTTAAGCTTTGACCAGAAAAGCACCAGAAGAGCTAAGGGTTAGAGAACAGGGCAGTTTCTTTCTTTGAAATTCAGTTTGGCACTATCTAGGAGCTATAGCTGAGCTATAGAAGTTCCTTGATCAATTTCATTGCTCTTTTTCCTTTTCCTTTTCCTTTTCCTTTTCCTTTTCCTTTTCCTTTTCCTTTTCCTTTTCCTTCTCCTTCCTGTTTTCCTTTCTTCTTTTTTTTTTTCCTATTTATCTTCCTTTTCTTCTTATTATTTTTCTTCTTAATTTTTATTATTTCCCTCTCCTTTCCTCTCCTCTCCTCCCCTCCCTTTGGTGGTCATCTCTATTTATAGACAAAGGGCCCCAATGTGCTGTACATGCTTGCTTCTTTCAAGGGAACCTGCAACCAAAATTGCCTGTGACCTTTCCCATGAGCATAGGCAGAAACCTCTTCTTGACTGAGATAAAGAAATTAGAACTTCACTCTTCCATGGTTTACTCCTAGGAATGCATTTTGGCAAGATGCTGAGAATAAACCCGTTATTGAAAGGGGGATCTGGGAAGTTGACAAGCATGGCTAAGCTCAGCAGAGAAATTTGACAAGGAAATAAGATGCTTTGTAGATCAGTGTGTGGTGATTAGTCTTCTGAATACTGGGATTATTATATAAGCAAAAAAGGAGGGGGGCACTTATTGTATATCTGACAGCTACCATTTACCCAGGTATTCTTCAAACTAATGAGGAACATAATGATGTATTTGTTTATAAATCTTGAGCGAGACTCCTGCAGTTTACAAAAGGCAATTAAATGTGATGGAAAAGTAAAGACAACTTTTCTTTTTCAACTCTCACAAATTAGGATCCCTAGAGAAAGAACAGGTAAAAATAAAATCCAGTGCCATATCACTGACATGTTACCTTCAAGTCTTGGAGTCTATGTTCATCTTCAAAAAAACCTGTATTATATATTTAAAACACCATGTTTTGCACACTGTACACATACACTGCGGATAACCAAATATCCATAAATCAGTGCCCACTGTTATGGCAGATATTACTTGTCATCATGCTGTACAAAAGCAGACAGGTTAGAAAGGTGAGTAGTAGGAAAACCAATGAAATAAACTTCTGAAACCATAAAAAAGAAATAAAAAATTCTAGAATGTCTTACTAAAATTATAGAAACAGATCATTAAGTAACAGTTCTCTTCATATCTTTTTTTTCATAAGTAATAAATTCTTGTTTTTAAAAATCCGGTCTCCATATTATTAAAATACTGAGCAATTACCCAGAGATATTATTTCCCCCTCTTGTGTCTTCCTCACACAAAAGTGAAGTTTACCCTGAATTATGCACAAAGATTCTACTAATAAGGATTACGACTCTGTGTGTGCATGTGTAAAAAGAAAATGTGACACAACAGATTCAGCTTCAGATAAAGCTTTGGAATGTTTTACAGAAGTTTATCCTCCGACATGACACTTAACACAGGACATTATTCACACAGAATATGCTCAGGGAAACAGAGCAATTTACAAACTTATTTGAACAACTTGGAGGTTTGATTCAAAATACCCTATTTGCATCATTATTTGATTATTCTGGACATCACTACACATTTTTGTTTAGTCTTCTGCAAATGTAGCTACTAAGCTGGCTGAGGCCTCGTGGATCTAGCTAGAGTTCAGAGTCTTTCCAGTCCTGTCTGCAATGCCCTTTCCTTTACATACAGACTAATTTGTGTGTAAGCAAGATTTATCATCAGCCTATGCCTCTGCCTCTCACTGGGACATTATCCTTGCAAGTGTTATTCCAAGTAGCAATTCCCCAGTTTAAGTGAAAACACTTACAGAGTCAGCTTATTGAACGGAACACTGAAGGATATTTATGAATGTTTACACCTAACATAGGCACATACTTCTATATGCTATGGGATATAACACCACCTGGACTGAGGCCAGATCTCACTGTTTATGTGCACAGAATGTATGGTCTCATTTTGTTCCACTTTTTCTGAATTGCAGGGATAATCTAAGTGTAAATGAGTCCCTGCCTGAGAGAGAGCTTTACTGAATTAGTTCCAGGAGCAAGTACTTAGTTATGATAACATTTTATAGGTGGAAGTTCCAGTCAGAAAAGAAAGGGGACATTTTTCTAAAAATGTTGCTGTTGCATTCATTCATATATTAAGTAAACTAGTTCTGGTGAACCCCATTTTGAAGAGTATTCTCAGTACTAGTTGCTCCTAGTGACCTGCTATTGCTCCTTAAACTGCAGTGAAGTGACTACCTCTGAGGAAATCCCTGAGTTTTGGAGTCTTGAAAGAACTTTTATCATAGGCCTAGCTTAGTCCTGGTAGCAGCACTTTGCATATTTTTAGTTTGCTTGATGAAAAATGACTCTAGATAAATTTTAATAGTGTGGATAATATATTGCTCACCTATATGGAATCCGCATGGAAGCCCCGTCTTTCAATTTCTTTTGCAATTTCCCTTCACCTCGAGTCTAGTGTAAGCTTATTAGAAAGAGTCTTGTATAAATATTCACATGTACTTTGTTTTTGTCAAACAAATACCTGTACATTATTAGAGGATTGCTGGAAATATTTAGAGTTCTTGCCACAATCTCTTTTTCCACAGGGTGATTTTAGGTAAACATAAATCCAGTTACAAAGGTATTCTACAGATTGCTGTCATCTTGAACAGATGATGTCCCTATCCGCACAGAATTTTTTTGATCCTTTTGATTCTAACTAAGAAGTCATATCTGTGAAGGATATGACTCCTGAGATGACAGCCACAATTTATAGCCAGCAATTTGGCTTTGTGATTCCTGGTGCAGACTGCAAAGGGTGTCTGGATTTGGTTCTGTCATCATTTTAATTCTATTGCTTTTCTTTTCTTACACTCACTGCTGGAAAACCTGGAGGTTGCCTAGATCCAAGACTTTTTATAAACATCTTTGATATGAATCTGTAAAAATCTTTTCCACTTGTCTGTGTTATGCTTAATAGTGAATGCAAAGACCATCTCTTCAGATAGTGACTCACAGGAATGCAACATGCAATCCACACAAAGGAAATGTAATACCCCAGCAGCTAATTAGAAAAGTGTTACCTTCCAACAGTACTGACCTCCAGCCATGCAGAGGATAAAGTTGGGTGTCTGTCAGTCAAGTTTACCTAAGAAAACTTGGGACAGTATAATGAATGGACAAACCTAAAAAAGGGTGATATTGCTCAGAATTCTAAGGTACTTTTAATACCACATTTAAAGAAGCAGAAGAACTTGTCAGCAGTTTGAAAGCTCAGCCTGCATACTAGGAAAATACCAGTGCTAAATTTGCCAAGTACTACAGATACTGGACATGGACTATGTTGAACCGTTGTAGATCTCCATGGGATTTTGGTACACTTAGCACCAGGGTGTTCAAATCACAACAGTACCTACAGACATCCTAAAATCTGCACGCTTGTATTTCAGTCTTAAGTGGATTTTTTTGTTCTAAAAAAAAATTTTTTTGTATGTTTAGGAACTTCACAACTGATATTGGCTCAATCTTCAGTTCTAATTTATCATTAATTAAGGCAAATTCACCTGCTACATTGTCTGCAGAAATAGCATTTATCCACACTGTTCTTGCAGTGCATTTGATTCCTCAGTCCCACTGCCCATATATTTTTTCATCTAGATTTGTATCATGCAGCGTGTTTCTCCAGAGTTCTGTGATGACCAGGCACAGAGCCCTTACAGTGAGAAGCAGCTTTTAAAAGATATGCCTTTTGTTTTCCTTGAACTAGGTGAGAGGTGAGAGTGTAAGATCCTAGTTATTTATAACAGTACCATGGTGCTTATGTGAATAGACATGTGAGAGTCTGGGCTACAGGCTTTGGGCAGAGTGACTGGAAAGTTGCCCATCAGAAAACCGCACGGAACATGAGCCAGCAGTGTGCCTGGGAGGCCAATGGCATCCTGGCCTGTATCAGCTATGGTGTGGCCAGCAGGACCAGGCAGTGACTGTCCCTCTGTACTTGGCACTGGTGAGGCCATACCTTGAGTCCTGTGTCCAGTTTTGGGCCCCTCACTACGAGGAAGGCATTGCAGTGCTGGAGAGTGTCCAGAGAAGGACAATGGAGGTAGTGAAGAGTCTGGAGCACAAGTCTTATAAGGAGCACCCCAGAGATCTGGGGTTGTTTAGCCTGGAGAGTAGGAGGCTCGAGGAAGACCTTATCACTCTCTACAGCTATCTGAAAGGTGCTGTAGTGAGGTGGCAGTTGGTCTCTTCTCCCAGGTAAAAAAGAATAAGACAAGAGAAACAGCCTCAAGTTGTCCCAAGGGAGGTTTAGATTGGATATTACGAAAAGATTAGATTGGATATTACGAAAAGATTATTCGCTAAAAGGGGTTTCAAGCACTGGTACAAGCTGTCCAGGGAGGTGGTTGAGTCACTGTACCTGGAGTGATCTAAAAGACTTGCAGATGTGGCACTCAGTGACAGGGCTTGTTGGTGGACTTCACAGTGTTAGGTTTGCAGTCAGACTCAATAATTTTAAAGGATTTTTCCCAACCTAAACATTCTATGGTTCTATGATTCCATCACTATTGATCTACATGGTTGCAATCAAATAGTATTAGAGCAGTGCCTTAGAAGATGATGAATGGAGATGCATGACATGATGAACTGAGAAGAAAGATGAGGAAAAATGGAATTGCCATAAATGTAAAGCCTGACAAAAGCTGATTTGCTGTGAGTCTTGGCTCATCATCTGAAGGGGAAGGGAAGGACTTCTCAGGGTAATTGTGCTATTCCCATCGAGGTTCTTGGCCTCCAGGAGCTTGAGAGTGCTGAGCCAATGGTAACCAGAAACCACAGCAGATGGGGCAGGTGGCATCTGAAACCTGGAAGCAGGTTGACGGACTACCACTTCTGTCTCCACAGCTTTCAGTTGCCTAAACTGAATTGCTCCAGATAAAATTTTCCATGTAAGAGATAACATCAGGATCAGAGTTCCTAGGCAGTGGAAGTGAAAAAAATTCAGTTTTTCTTCAGCTATTCTTAGGAAAAATATGTATTTATTTTTGACCTATATATTGTCCCATGCTTTGGAAGAAGAGTTTGAAACGTGATGGAATGAAAGTTTTTCGCCTTAGTGGTGTGCTGATTTTTGGTTTCCTCAGAAAATCCTCCCACAGTGATGCCAACTTTCAGACCTTTGAGTCACTTCACTTTGCACATGCTCAGCTGTGAACTCCTGAATTTTCCCTGTTGCATTTCCAGAATATTCCAGTTGCTCTGCGCATGCTCCAGGACTCTGCAATTGCAGCTGTGGGTTCCTGTCTAAGGATACAGTTTCATGATCAGCATAATTTGATCTAACTGTGGGCTGCTACCCAAAAGGAATGGCCCCATTTTCTCTGATATCCCCAACTGCATTTTCCAAAATTCCTCTTTGCATCTGATCCAGCAACTGCACAATTATGGAACAGTTTCTGGGAGTGAGAAAAAAAATCTTCTTATTTTTTTTCTTTCCTCTGTTTTCCAAGGTCAGTGCCAGTTCCAAGTACATGGACCAAGGGGAATATGCCTGACCCTTGTTCCCTCTCACTGACTGCACTGCTTGGGCATGCACTGCATGGGAGGAAAGAGCAGCTCGCCGGGATGTGGCAATGACATGGGGCAGAGCCATGCAGTAGGCAGTTGTATATTATGCATTTATGAAATAATACATGAAAAAACTTGGGCCAAGTAAATGAGAGTAGTAAACAACGTCCAGGGTATTGGCTGTGCAGATACTTATTTAGTATATAAGCCATTGGGTACACAGTATCACACCTGACTGTATGGAAGTATCTTGGTTGCCAGCAATAAAGAGAAGGAAATCAAAATTACTACTGTTTGTTCACCAGCATGTACTGGAAGAACATCAGATACTTAACAGATATCTCATAAAAACAAACATTCCATGCTGACCTTCCTTATTCATTGTAAGAAGTATGGGCATCATATCTGCTGTGCTGTGCCTGTCAAGAGGAACAGAGCTTGTGGTGCTGAAGAACTGAGTCTTTCCCTGTGGTGGTGTTCTTCAGGTTAGTTTGGATTTTACCTTTAATACTCATCATCTAGGCAAGACAAAAAAGCTTTCTCTGAAGCTGAAGCAAGTTGTACCAGTCGTCCTTGCATTTAGACATGTGCTGTGTGTCCCATGCTGCCCCCTCCTCAGCAGCTCAGAGCAGCATGAGGGCTGGTGGCTGTCCGTAGTGTCCTCTCCAGTGAGAAAGAAGAGTTATCACAAAGCTTTGACTTAACATGGAGCCATGTTCTGCCTGCTGACTGCTTACTTAGTGCTGTCTGTTGCATCAAAAAAAAAAAAAAAAAAGGTAACTGGTATCACTCCCATAATACTCCTGTATTTTTATACATAAATTTGTCTATTCATCACAAGCTTTTATAGTAAATGTCTCTCAGGGGATGACCTTGCTTTCTAGCAAAGTG
The DNA here is from genome assembly GCA_013398275.1 of Promerops cafer. Taxonomy (NCBI): domain Eukaryota; kingdom Metazoa; phylum Chordata; class Aves; order Passeriformes; family Nectariniidae; genus Promerops; species Promerops cafer. The sequence continues at coordinate 124,701 of VZSE01013746.1, forward strand.
ACTGGGAGAAGCCTTGTTTAATTGTTTTCTGCATATATAAAAACAGTCACAGAGAAATAATGCACACACACACACATACACACAAAACCCAAAGGCACTTCAAGAAATACAGCTTTCAATATATTACCTAATCCAATTCAGAGGAACTCTCTGAGTACAAAGGCTGGGCTGGTGTGATATGATTCGAGTATATGGATAAAAAGAAATGCTAAAACAAATGGAATTAAGTAGCTTATTTATGTTCTCCTCTACCTAGTGCACAGCATCGTTATCATTTTATCAGGATCCCCTGACACTCCTGATGAAGTGTGAGCAGATTGACTCACCAAAGCCACAGCTCAAATGAGCCTTTACTCTCTGATGTCCGTGGACAGCTTGTGAAACTTTCCAGTTGATGCTGAGATGTCCTCTAGGAATACTATGAGGAGTTCAGGAAACTTTTTTCCTTTCTTTCTTTTCCTCTTTCTTTATCATGGTATCTTATTTTATAGTGTCAGGACTAAATCTCACCATGGGAAATATAAATTTGTGATAAATGCAAAGGCTAAAAACAAAACAAAAGAACTTTCAGAATTTTTCCAAATCTAGCTTGTCAGTATTAACAGTGAATTTGTTCTCATTTAAATTTCATGCTTATTTTTGGGAAGGGGGAGATGAGACACTTCAAAGGGTTAAATCCTTTGCCATAAGAGAGTTTGCCTCTGATCCACACTTCTGTTAGAAATGACCTGCTTCAGTGCTATTTGATGGCCCAACTGCACCCTTGTCAGCCTTGCAAAGGATTGCATCCTTTGTAACAGTTCTTAATATCTGCTAATAAGGAGTCATTTATTGAATTTCAGCAGTAGGGATGAAAAGAAAAAGATGTATAGGTCTGGTATTAGTTTACCTTCAGGTGAATTCAGTGAATCACTATTGCTCTTTTGTGGTCCTTCAAAAACTAACTCCTACTGAAACCAACTGCAAATATATACCATCAGCATCAAATATTGTCATATATTTAAATATATATACAATATATATATATACATACACAGATATATATGACACAAGCTGTAGGCTTGTGTTACCAAAAATTGCATTACATCTAGCACATGAATTGAACTTCTGTGGTCTTTAACCAATAATACCCACATATGTTAATGCAGCTGCTATTTACATAGTATGAATAAAGCATAAATGAAATATTTTACTGTAGAAAAGACCTTAAATTATAGCCTCAAAGCTACAACCAGGTTATCTCTAGTCCACGCTATGCTATGAAGCCATATTTAAGCAGTTAAAGAAAAAAAAAAGTTAAAACAAGATCACTCAATATTTTTGGCTTTTCTGTCTTTTTTTTCAGTGCAAATGAGTTTTAAAGGACAAATGCAGGTGATGAAGACTGAACCAAGGCTGGTATACAACAGTAGAGAGGAGCCACTCTCTTTCTAAAGACATGTAAATAGATCTTAAACTTGAAGCTGAAGGCTTCTTTTTTTCCCCCCCAAATACCAGGGTGACTTAATTTGTCAGCTGTTCATTTTCATCAGTAATTCATGAGCAAAACCAAAGAAAACACTCTTCAGGAGTGCTTTTCTGCCCAAATAATGAGCCATTATGTTAAATCAGAAGGCTCTCAGGAAGGACAGGGGAAAATAAGCCCTTAAATCTGTAAAATGCTGCAAAACATTTAAGTAACAAATGTTGTTTCTCACATCCAAGATGTGCTGAGGTTGTGATGAAAGATTTTTTTGTGTGTGTGCATTATTTCCCTATGATTGCAACCACAATAATGGGTTTTAGTCTGCTGAGGACCAAACCCTTCTTTCTAGATTTCTTCTGTAGTTATGGGTATTATTCCTAGCTGGGAAATGTAGGCAGTTTTCCTTCCTTTTCTGCTTTTGGTGCAAGTGATTTTTAAGAAGAAAACTCACCTAATGAATTGCCAGTATCTTCTCCTCTTTACAAAAAAATCCTTGGTTTTAGGTCTTTGTCAAAAAAGCAAGTGACAAAATAGTTGTCAACACTTTGTATGTATTTATTTAAAGTTACAACTCCAGGAACTAACAGAAACTGAGGAACAGATAAACCATTCATTAAACCAGCCACACAACCTATTGGGGAGTGGTATTATCTGTCCTTAAACAGCCTTGACCCCCTTATTTCAACCTTCTAAACAGCTGAACTGTGGAGCATTTCCACGTACCCTTACCTAACCTGCTCTCCACAGTCTGACTTAGGTGCCTTAGCTCTCAGAGACCAGAGCGATTTCTGCCTCTCTCTGGGATGAAGGTCAGGAACTGGTGGGGGGCAGAGGAGTGATGGTCCTGCAGGCTGGTGCTGGCTCCCTACCACCCACTTCAGACCAGAGTTGTGGCTCCCACTGCCCTGGCCAACCTGGCTCATTAGCCCCTGTGCCTTCCCCCGTGAGAGATACAATTTGAGCTGGGGCTATTCCTCCCCTGCTATTTGCATCAGTCAGGTCGCTGCAGAATTTGGGGCACATAAACTACTCCGGAGATGCAACAGTCCCGGCTGTAGCATTTTGCCAGGCAATTCAGGGTGGTTCTCAGCCCAGAGGACACTGTGGATGGAGTTCATGTGTCAGGACGGAGGAAGACTGGGAAGCTCCTGGTTTTCATGCTCCTGGTCCCATGGTGACAGTAAATTAGAGCATTCAGCCATTCCTTCTGCAGAAGAGGAGGTCCCTGCTGCTCATTCACAAGAATGCCACGAGTCCTGTGAGTATGAGCGAGGCCACCTTCCTCTGTCATCTGGCATCCTGGACTGGCGGCGGGTTGGTCTCATGCTCGCAAGGAAGGCTGTAAGAGAAGTTCATCTGCTGCACCTGTCAGAAAAAGGTCCTGAAGGCAAGCAAAGACATGGGAATGATCCCTCATGTCACAGGCAGTGGCACTTCAGGAATGATTTCATATGCCAGCCAGACTCCAGCTTCCCTGATTCCTCAGAGTCTTGTCATGGCTAACATGCACCATGTGGCACCAAACATGAAAAACTGGAGATCACTGATCAACCTGCTCAAGAGAGCAGATTTAGGGTATTGCATATTAATTTATTTTTACTTTGGTAGTCTCAATGGCTTACTTATTTGTTTGTTTATTTAGAGCTTGTTCTATTCACTCCCACATCCTTCTCTCCCCTTCACTATATTTACAGGCAACTTGATGGAGTTTGGGACATACTGGAAACACTCATTAATTTGTGGTTGGAACTGCAGCCTTCATTTAGGTAGCTTGTGAAGGCAAGGGAACTCTGGGGACCCTGATTCATTCTCAGCATTGTGAATAAGTTGTGTTTTCCACAGTTATTGCACTGTTTTTCACTGTTTTTCATAAAGAACTGGCCTACAATCTAGCTTACATGCACATATTTTATGACAGTGGAATTCAGCTCTTCCTCTCTCTAACACTTTTTCATTAACTGTGCTAGAGCAACAGCTTTAACTTATGTGTATTGACATAGAGGACATAATTCCATCTTGGGGTAAATCCTTCTGTCTGTATCCATTTCTCAGAGTGATTGCCATGCCCTGCACAGATCCTCATGGCTCACTTTCAGGAGGAAGGGCTGCACATTTATAGCCACTTACCACTTCAGTGTCTGGAAGTCAAACTATCTGTAAAACAAGCAAGTGAGGCTTGGGGTAAGGAAACCAAAGGCTTCTCATAATGGGTCACGCTACGTTACTGACTACTAAAAAAAATTCATCAGCAAGGGCGGTTTCATAGAATTACAGAATATCCTGAGCTGGAAGGAACCCACAAGGATCATCAAAGTCCAACTCTGGTTTCATCACAAGCCAGCTTTCCCTGAGTCTCCATGGAAAAACAGGGAAAAGCCAGTGGTCACCCCAACAGACTAATAGGATGCTTCTCTAATCCTGTGTTCAGTTTTGGGCCCCTCACTACATGCAAGACATTGAGGCATTAGAGCATGTTCAGAGAAGGGCAATGGATCTGGTGAAGGGTCTGGAGCACAAGTCTGATGAGGAGCAGCTGAGGAAGATGAGGGCATTTAGCCTGGAGAAAAAGAGGCTTGAGGGGGCCTTATTGCTCTCTACAACTCCCTGGAAAGGAGGTTGTACCCAGGTGGGGGTCAACCTCTCCCAAGTAATGACTGTTTCTTGAGAAGAAACAGTCTCAAGATGCACCAGGGGAAGATTAGATTGGATATCAGAAAAAATTTTTCCACTGGGAGGGTGATCAAGCATTGGAACAGGCTGCCCAGGAAAGTGGTGGAATCACTATCCTTGAGTGTGTTTCAGAGATGTGTAGATGTGGAATTTAGGGATATGGTTTAGTGCTGAATACAGCAGTGTTGAGTTAATGGTTGAACTTGATGATCTTAGAGGTATTTTCCAACCTAAATGATTCTATGATACTGTGAACTAGCTCAGCCATCAAGTACCCATGCTGAACGTGTTGAAATCAGCCAGCTTCAAATTCTACAGGTAGCTGAGACTAAGGACAAATGGTGAATGTAAGTCCAAGGCAGTGGCAGTGTAACAGGAGGCTCCTGGTGAAAAATGGCAAGATGAGGATCTTAAGTGGCTCACCTGGCAGCTGCTCCATGTGGTGAGGAAGCAAAGCCTGTGAACTACAAAAAGGAAAAACAGGAAAACATCTGACAGATGGAGGCAGCAGCAAATCCCAACCAAAGCATGTCTCCAAAGAGCAGAACAGATTGGCCTGAGGAGCAGAATATGTGATAATTGTGATATTAACTGGTTACACTATGACAATAGTAAAAACATATCCCTGTAAAAGAACTGTGGCCTATTAACCCTTACTGCCCCACATATGCTGGCTCAGAACACAAACCCTCAAAGAAAACTGGTAACACCAAAGATGTAAGAACTTGTACAAGATTTCAAAGAAGGCCCATGAGCTACCAGAAGGAAGAGTCTGAAAGGGATAGGAAGAAGTCAGTCTGAACACGCATCACCAAAGTGTCAGCAGCACACACACAGTATCTTCATTAATAATTCTCCTAATAAGAAGAGAGTTGATTTTAGAAATTAGGAGCTTTCTTATTTTGTTATCCAGAATTTTAGTTACTGAAATGGGATTATAAAATGTATATGCACAGCCTGCCTTAACAAACCCTTGTTATTCGACTGGCTACGTGTGTCATCTGTCACCAAAAAAATGACCATTTCATAAGTAGAGCGTATCACTTCCCAACATCGTTTGTGTCATCCACTCACATGACAGCTGCAAAGGATTTTCATTGCAGTGACACTCACAAAGGAAGAACATGCAGAAGGGTTTGATGCAACTACTCTGATTTCTAAGCATGTTGGATCTTGTTGATTTGTGAGTAATGCAAATGTTTTGCTTAAGTGGGCTGAGCTCAACAAGAAAATAACTGGGTTTCTTAGTGGACATGGAATATTTTGGCTTTGAATTCTGATGCTGCAACTCTTCCGTACCACAGAATTTTGTAGTTTAGAGAAGAGTATTTCTGGGTCAGAAAGAAAGCAAACTTTATGCGTTTGTAGTGGAAACATGCACCCATCTACTGGGCAGAAAGAAGTCATTGCAAATGTGATACCCAGTTCTGCTTGCCAAATCAACTTCTTCCTTGAGTTACCCCTTTACCAATGGCAGGTGACATACTCAACAAGTCTTCCTGAAGGAGAAGGTGGTGAGTGGTTCTGTATATTTTCCCTGTCCCATGACAGCATGAAGACATACTAAAAAAATTCTGGACAGGAACTGTTTAAAACCACATCCCAAATAAGTACCATTCTTTCCTGGTACTTACCTGTGAGGGTGGACTGTTGCTCTAGAAATGCCAGTAGATTGGAGTTGCCTGAGTTTTGTCTTCTGGATCTGATCAAGAACATTGTTCTGATCCAGGGCTAAAGCCCTGCCTTTTAGCTACTTGTGTGCCACAGGTGCTGCAGTGTAGTTCAGGCTTCATTATTTAGACTAACTCAGGAGTGCAGAGCTTACCTCCTGGGTCTTCATCACTGCTGTCCTTGGAACATGTCCCATGGGCATCAACAAACAGTCTCTGCAGAGCCTCCACGGGATTTAGGAGTGTGGAGAATTGAAAATTCTCCCCTGAAATCAGTCAGTACAGATCCTCTGGTTTCCCAAGGCAATTCCCCTGTGGGCTTCTGTCCACCTTTAAAAAGACACAGGAACATGCAAATATCCTCTTTGACAAAATAACCATAACAAACTCGGGGTGGGAGATGAGGACTGAGTATAGGAATAGAGGACTGAGTGACAGAATCAAGAACGGAGTGCTGAGGTTTCTGACAAAGAAATCCATGTTAGCTTTTGACTCATTTTCCCCTGTGCTATGCCTGTCTTTCTCACAGTTTAGAAGGATGATGCCAATGATTGTAGAGTACTGTACAGGATACTTTAAATGTTAATCATTAAGGATAACATAGCAGTCTGAGTGGGGCTAATCATAGTGGGTGCTCTATTCAACAGGTAGCAATTTTGTTATTTTTAGAGACATTCCTTAAAATGTTTGCTATAAATTGTGGAGCTACCAACATGGTCATCAACACTGGTTGAAAATTAATTTCCTGTCATCTTCCAGACTGTGAAAATTAACTGTTTCATGAACGAAGTACTAATGGCATGAATGGATACTGGGTGGGTTTTAATATCCTTAGAGTCACATCCTAGGTAAAACTCGCTTATTTCTGTGGGAGGTGAAAGAACACAACAGTGATTTTACTCTTACTCTTTTAACCTGACACCCTCACATTTTTGCTTCTGTTTTAGAGTGGGCTTGAATGTGCCACAGAATAGTGCTGTGTAAGAAAAGCAGAATTCCCTGAGGTGGTGGCAGGAGAGGTGTAGAGGACAAGGAGGTATCTGAAGCAAGCCTTCCTCCATTGTTCTGCTCCTCCTCACAGGCTTTCTTGAGAGGCGTCTTTTAATGTCCTGCCCCCAGGTAGCTTTTCAGCACATCAGCTCTTCTGTGCTGGGAGTGCTTCCTAACATCTGTTTCAGATTTGTTGCTCCTTTGTTTCCATTTATGTCCCTTCTCAACCATTATTTTTTTTTTGGCTGAAAATATTAAATGGCATAGAAAATATCCGAATAGGCTACGACCAGAGTATGTGTGAGGCAAATTTTATTTTAATTGTTGTTTTCTGTCATATTAAGCTCAGGAGGTTCAGCTGCTTTGTGGAAAGGGGAGAAAATAGTTTTGTCTGTCTTCATTTAGCAAAACAAAGTCTACAGAGAGTATCTGTCTTTTTACAGACCAGCTGTTGCAGCCAGAAAAACACCACAAGGTTTGGAGCTCAGAGTCCTCATCACATCATGTTTTTACCACTAAATCAGCACTACTACAACAAAATTAACTGATCTAGAAATGTAGCCATTTCTTTTTCTGATGAGTCTCTTCATTTTTGCAATCCTCACAGAATGAGACTACCATGGGACCTGCACCTTAAGGAGGCCTTGGTATGCATCTTGGGGTCTGGTTTTTAGATTATTTGGGCTCTCATTTGTGCTGGGGTGATCAATGGGTACCCATATGCTGAATAAAAGGTTGGAATTTTTTGCATATCTTCATGATTACCAGACAACAGAACTATTCTGCATGGTGTTAAAAAATAAGATGGGAATACAAGTGTTTATTTGTTAGAGTTTATGGAAGCAATCCAGTCAGTGCAAAATGAGAGCTTAATCTTGAGCAAGTATGACAAACAATTTAAAAGTAAAGATCTGCATTCTGAATATAACAGGCAAACTTTGTACCAAATAGCCAGTATAATGCACAGCAGGACAACAAAATAAAGGCATGTGTACAACCAACAGACCTCTTCAATTTCTGTTCATGTTCAGACTTTATTGTTGATGATAATTTCCTTTTTTCTTTTCCCATTGTCTAATCTTCATGCATATATTTCTAGCTCAGTCACCTATACCTGCCAAGATGAGAGGGAGGCAGCAGAAGTTAGAAGTGGACTGGCTCTCTTGCCATTTCCCAGTCTAAAATATTTAATATACCCCAAGATGGTGTATGAAAGTTAGGAATGTGTCTTGTGCTTTGGGGAGCAGAGGTCATCTGGCAGCCCAGAGGAGTAAGCACCTCGCTGTTTGCGAGATTGTACTGTCTTTTTCCAGTGTAGCATGCCTAGTATTTAAGCTCTGTCCCGATTCCATACGTGGGTCCAAGCCACATCCTGTTCAATGGAGTTAGCAGAACCTCTGCATAACTCCTCTGTGGGGCCATTTTTAAGTTCCAGGTTGGTAGGACATCAATAGCTCTGTACCACAAACATGGCTTTTGGCTGGGATGTGGAGGCAGCCTCCAGACCAACTTGCTGCATTCTTTGGCAGTCAAACTACAGAAGCATATGGCACTGAGTTACTTACTGGATAATATTAAAAAATAGTATAAGGCTCTGCATTTTAACTGAGGAACTATATTTCTGCTCATTAAACACTTCAGAAATGTCCATCTTCATAAATACAAAATATAGAATTACATATGCGAAAGAAAGGCATTATTACACTTCCTTAAAATGAAATCTTCCAGGTTTTAAAATGCTTAGTAATACTGGCTCACTGACATCCTTCTTGTGACCTTAAAACAATTTTTTGTTGTTTCCTTTAAATAATTTAGTGAGTGATTGCTCAGTGATGATGTTTAAATAAAAACACAATGTGATAGTTAATCTGCGAGACAGATGCTATTAATATTGGATGGATGTAGTTTCAGAAGTATTCTGCCTGAATCCAAAGTACTAAGCTGGATATAAATAGTGGTGGATTTCCCTTATGTGGAAAATGTAATAGCCCCATTAAGCATGTCTTCGCTGCAGACTCAGGCTGTATATTGACCCTCAGCTTTGAGTACCAGCTTTTACTGAGATGAGGTGCAAGGAGCCAGACTGCCAAGCTATTTTGGGCTAATGAATCCTCATTAGCTTGGTGCTCCCTTGGGTATTTCTGTCCTCCTTCACCCAGTCCCTCCTCTCCGCAGTACACGGAGTTGTCTCAAATCTAAGTCATTTGGTGTCAGACCTTGAGCACCTTTGAATAGCTGAATTACATAGCCCAACTGTAATAATTTCAAGGAAATTATCAATTAAATAATAATGAAATGGAGTAAAATGCAGAGCTGAAATAAGAGTCAAAAAATAACTCCACTCTGAAGACATACTGTTGCAGGGGGCTGTTATATGGCCAAGTTACTCTTCCCAAATGCCCACAGCTTCCGGATAAGATGGAAAAGATGTTCCTGTATACGTAAGTGCCAAACACATGCTGGCAGGTATATACTGCCTTCATTCCAGCCCACCCTTCTATCTTCCCTAGAGAGAAGAAATGTTATACCTGCTGCTACTTTACATTGTAGGCTACTACAGCTACACATTCTATTGTTTTTAAACAGTTCCAGTGACAATTCCAATAATGGGCTGTATTTTCCCCTTTGTCCTTTGGGTGTTTTTTAAATTTTATTTTATTTTTACAAACAAAATAAAAGATGGATCAGCTAAAGATATTTGTTTAAATATTATTGGCATACAGTAAATTCAGTAATATGAGAGTTAGTCCTGGAAGGATGTTAATAAGATTACTCATATTACCTATGCGCTTAATAAATTTTTGCTGGCTACTGCTGGATGCTTTGTAGCTTTAGAAACTTATACTTCAAATTAGGGTAAATATCACATCAGCACTGAAGGGAAGGCTAATGCAGCCATTAGTTACTGCCTGAAGTTTGGGACCTGCAGCTGCAGCTTCCTGGCTTTACAATTCATCTTTGCACAAATGACATTGGAGTCTCACACAGGATTTAGGACAGGATTTTCTGTTCTAAGGAGACCTAGAGCTGCCACCAAGAGCAGCAATTCAGTCAGCAGAGGTACTACACCAGGACACAAAGCAGGGCATACAAGTGCTAGGTCTATTTCAGCTGTCTTCCCCTCCACAAAAGAAGAAAATATTTCATTTTAGACACAGGAACGTCTCCGTTTCAGGATTTGATTGATGGTGGCATGAATGCTTCTGCTGGAACACAGAGAAGGGTAATGATGGTGTGGGATGAGAGGAAGGAAGGACTGATGTTTTTCTATCACTGCCAGATTTTGCGAACCAGGAGCCAATGTGTTCTTTGCTCCACCATTCCTTCTGTAAAAAGCAGCACTAATACTCCTCTTCCCCACAGGAACTTTGAAGATCAACACATTCCTGCTGCTGAGGCACTCAGATGCAAGAGATATACACACAGACACTAGATCAGGCCTCCACTGGGAACTTGGGGACTATATCTCAGCCACGTGTCTCACATTACTTAGATAAGAAACTTTAAAAGTTTTCCTCAGCTCACCTCTGAATCATTTCCAGGATAATGCAATCTTTTTTCTTCTTCTTCCTTGATGGTTGTTTTAAATATTGGGGGAATTCAGAAAATAGAAATCCTGTGCAAAAAACTTTTCATTGCTTTAACACGCTGTGTTTTTCCCAATTTTTTGGCCTAAAGCAGTCTCATAATTGGACACTAAACTTCTCACTGTACAACAAAATCTCACGTATTTCACTGAATTTATTGTCTATTGAAAAACATTGTCAGAGACATGTAATTTGGAGGCCAGTCTGAAGCATCTCTATTTAAAACTTTAATCTTTTATCATTATGAATAATGATGGTGGTATTTACAACACGTATTTGCACTACTGAAATACTGAATTATTTACCGTAGGTATTTGCACTTCAGAAAGATGAGACAAGGCAAGAGGATTTGGAAACCAAACCCAGACTTAAGGCCTGAAGTTTTTTTCTTGGTGAAAGAAGCTGGGAGTATTCCTACAGTAAGAAACTTTGGACGTTTCTAAAATACTACCAGTGTTTTACGTCTGGGTGATGATTAACAAGGGGACATGATAACATATTGCAAATGCTGAAAAAGTGACACTAAAGAAAGTGGAGATACTGCGATAATGAAAGAAAGAGCAAACAGAAAGAATAAGACAAGAGTAAGAGAAGCATAATCCAGTTTGTGAGGAAAGTATGTTTGAAACTACTTGGAAAAAAATCTCCACTGTTCTGTGGTGAAACTACCTTGAGTTTCTCAAATCAATCTTACTTTTACAAGATAAACAGCACTATGATCTGGATATGTTTTTTGCCTTACTCATACAGTAATAGCAATCTGTTTTCTGATATTTGGATCTTTACTCAAAATCTTCAAATACAGAATTTCTGCACAATAAAATTAGTTCATCTGCCATTACATTTATTTTTCTTAGGTAATTTTTATAGTCTCATACATCTTGGTCTGAATATCACTGCTGTTGGGAGATAGGCTGAATTAATCCAAATGTTTCTAGCACAGAGCAGGAACTTAAAATGAGTGAATCACATTTAGTCCTTTGACAAAGAAAACTGAATGACAAATATGTTATAAAACTTTATTTTTCTGCAGAGTACACCTCATTGTTATATGTACACATTAGTGATATATGCTAATATTGAATATGTACAGGGTACAGCTGTTGAATGGTCCTTTGAAAAGCTACAAATGTAGCCTGTCTTTCCACCAGTAAGTCAGTCTAATTTCTGTAAATACATTTCTTGTTTATAGCGTTTACCAAAGAGTTTCCAGCAATTGATTCTACATGGTATTTACAAGGTAGCTGGTATGACTAATGCCTTATGTTTTATTATCATTCAGTCATTGCTGCTCAAATGGAGAACCTGAAATTTCTAACATGTTGATGTTAGTAAAGCACTTGGCATTTCTCTTCCTGCTTCTGCTTCTGTAGTGGAAAATCATTAGTGGGGTAACAATGTTCATTTATTGATTTATGCAGTTTCTAAATGGAATACTCTGATAAGGATGCACATTTTCCGTATTAAAAATTTAGTTTGTCATACACACCTTTACCTACACACAGTTTTCTACTCCATTTTTTACCAGAAATAATTTTTCAAAAATTATGTGCTTCTTGTAAAGGTTTGTATTTTGTCAATCACACAACAAAATTCAAAGATTCATGGTCAGGTTTTTTTCATAACTTGTTTGCCAAAAATACCAGACTAACATAAGAAACAAGCCAGTCTCTTGAAATTATTTTTTTTTTTCACTGTTATGATACATTTCAAAGCCATTCGAAGGTAATCTAACAACATTTTTATGTGACATAGTTGTCAGTGGGGAAAAAAAAGAAAGGCATGGGAAAGCAGTTGGAAAAACCTGAAAATAGTAGACTTCAATATTGTTGGGAACAGCTGCTAGTGAGATACGTGTGTGTGTGTACATAAAATACACTGCCCAAAGGATCAGGATTTTAACAGAGGTTGCGTAACACTTTAAGGTATGCTGTTCAGTGTCTTTACTGTCGCTGTATTTGCAAGAAGATTGTCAGAAAACAACAGCTTGGTGAAGCAGATTGCAAATTAGGAAATTCAAGCCCCATTTCAAATGGGTGATTTAGGGCATAAGTAACACCACCCATTCTGAAACAATGGTTAATGTGCAGCAAAAATCAAATTGCAAAGACTTACACAGAACTCTGAAAAGTCATCCTCAGGTTCCAGCACCCACTTGGAGCACTTCCCTCAGTGAAGATGAATGGCTGTTTGTATTATTGGCCAGTGACAAGACCCTAAAAGCCTTTCTCATTCTGGGCTAATTATTACATCTACTATCTATTTTCACACCTAATTTTCACTGAACTCTCCACTTTGCTATAATTATTATGGTTATTACTACACTGAATTGTTAAGTATTAAGGAGGAATTTTCTTAATTTAATTACATGGGGTTTGTATAATTGATCAAAATAGTTTGCAAATGCATCACAAATTGTCACACACTTTGGGTAAACTAGCAGTGAGATGTTGGCTGTGTGTTACAGTATTAGAGTGGCAGAAGTAGTACAGACTTCTGAATAGTTTAGAGACAGTGCTTAGTGTGACCTGAAAAGCACTGAGAATTTGTGTACCAGGGCTCAGTTACTTACCAAGCTGAAAGTATCAAAAACTTCCCACAAAAGTTGGCATTTTTTAATGAAAAGGCCAAATTAAGAAGGTCACGTGTGTCTTGCTGCTACAAGGTATGTTTTCAAAAGCCACTGAAGGAATTTAGTTGCTTCGCTCTCCGACGTCGATGACAGCACACACCTCCTTGAAAAATCACTCTCTGTGCTTTGCCTGTGTTAGGGTTCTCCAGCTCCATAATCTCCCAGAGTGTACTGTTATTGCATTTTTGACAGCTGGTTCGCATACCAAAAGCGATGTAACCCAGCTGACCTTATATCCTTTGCAGGTCATGCATGATTCTTGTATTCACAGTTTAATAAAGCCAGGAAAAAAGACTTGCAGAGAAACACATCCTTCCCTGGGCAAAGGGGGTTGCAGCAACTCTAAATTGATTTAATGATATAATGGAAACAGCAAAGTATCTGTGTCTATTTTTTTTTTTTTTTTGCTATGGTAAGCCACCATGTGGATTTTGTTTCCCTCTCAGAAGAGAATATCTAGGCAGTCACAGTGGAGATGGCAGGTAGAAAGTGAGTCTTTCTTATTTCAAGACTTGCTCACTTATTTTAACATAATTTTAAGCACATGATTTTGTCATTTCCTGTGCTTCCCATCTCCCAAAGCACAGTAACTCTCCAAGTCTAAAAATTACCAAACAGAATTGGTTTTGCTTCTGTTAAATGACTCCAGAGTGATCAAAAATTCCTTTAGTTAAGATTCCTCCTATTTTTTAAAAGATCTTGGTGCTCTATTTTCTGTTTTCCTGTTAATTTTAATTAGCTCCTTAGAACTCTCTAACAGAGGATTAGGTAAAGTCGTGTGCAAATGTGCTGCTTTTCTTTGCTCCAAGTAAAAAGAAAAAATTAAGATTGTGTTGGTAGTGATAGTTTCACCTGTGCCTTTGTGCATTACAAAATATCACAGGAGGTTATGCCTGCTCTAGACCAGGTCTTTACTAAAGGAGAATTATGGATAGCATTCAAGTCCTTTGTCCCTCTCAGATGCACAAAGAGGGAGGTTTTCCAAGAGGTTTCCCCTTTCTTCTCTCTGCTGTGTGATCATGTTTTTATTCATGCAGTTCAATGTCTGCGATGATGGAAGATGTTAAACCTCTCAGTAGCACAGCTGGAGTCTCTGAAACAGCCTTTACCTTGAGTTTCCCCACTGTCAGAGTAGAAGGGAAACTGGAAGACAAAAAGGAGCAGTGACAAAGGGAAACAGAGAGGAGCAAGAGACACCAGGCAGCGTTTTGACAGCTTAGTGCATTGCACTGGCACAAGACTGATGACTTCATTACTAACTTTCTCCTCAGTAGAACTGATATGCCTGCACTCTCAGTGCAGGAAGGTAGTTAAAATGCCAAAATAATTCATCAGGCTTTGCCTGCTTTGGTTTTCCTGAGCTATCTAGTTGTGAAGGTGCAAATATTGTAACCCCAGAGGGATTTTAGGGATCGTTAGTGGCATAGAAGTCTGAAGATGTGAGTGACACTTGGCCTAAAGCCTGTGACTGATTGGTAGTCACAAATGTGGTTTTCAACTACAGAAAAGGAGTGAGGTCATCATCATTAGAAAGGAAAAGAAAGATGGAAACAAGATGTCCTTTTTCAGAGTGAACTCAAAGTTTTGTACCTGTGCCTTCAGCTTGTGCTGCTGAAAGATTTAAATACAAGGTAAAGAAATTCACAATATCTACAATGAAATTAAAAGAAACCCAAAGACAGAAAGATTGACAGAACCATGGGTAACACAGTGAAACTTCACTGACCTTCAGTTAATTTGTTCTTATGTTCCTATTAGTGAAGCCAAAAATATGTTATTTCAGCAGTATTAATTTCACTAAACTTATAAAGAAAATATAAATGAGAGCAGGAGGGAGAAATTAACTAGTAGTTGACTTCTAGAAATAATTTCCGGTCACAACACAGTCACTTTATGAACTGTTTCAAAAAAATAACCTCCCACCAAAATCACAGTATATAAAATACTTGTCTATGTACTGAAAAAAATCCTCACTTTACATTTCATTCTGTAGGGTAATCTGCTTAAGTCCAACTGCAACCTTCAGAGCATGACAAACAGCTGTCCTTTAAAAAAGATAATCAAAAGCACACCAAAGAAAGAACAAGGAAGAAAGAAATGAATTATTTTAAGAAAAAAGATGGAGTGGAGGAGAAAATGAAGTTTTTGAGGTCATGTAAGGGTTTTCTTTATAAGTTTGCTCCATCTACAGCTTCATTCATCCTGTTTTCAGATATTTCATTGGTGAAACTTATAGAAAATACAAAAAAAACAACTCATTTTTCCTAAAATAATAAGATGGAGATCCACTACAGCCTCTAACAAAATTAAAAGTATCAGAACAAAGCAGATGAAGTCCACAGGTCACTTATCAAGCCCCACAAAAGGCAAGCTGCTGCACTTTGTCCTGCCCTGCTTAGCTGGTCCAGGTACGAGGAGGGCAGTGAAACCAGCAGTAGAGCAGGCAGTGAGGGGATTGTGTGGACAAGGGGGAGAAAGAATGTTTTCTACACCTAAGACCTTAATTTTTTTTGAGAGGAAATTATGAGATCTTTTGATGTGCAATTGGAAGCTGAGATGAGGGTCTATTTGGATGAGAAAGTGGCTTTTATATTTGACTTTCGATATTGTCCAGAACTTCAAAATGAAAGCACAGAATTGTAAACCATTCCAAACCTTACTAATGAAATTCATAACTGTTCTGAATTAGAGAAGGATGTGTCCCCTTTATATCTTTGTCTTGTAATTTAATTGAATTAGCCTCCTTTGGCAGCACTAATTAGGGCATGACATAAGTCATTTACTGAGTTCATTCGCCATAACACGTGAAGACAATAAGAGAACTCCAGAGACATGGGACAATTAAGAAAGTAGTAATACCGGCTGACCTTTCTAATTTCTTTCTTTTCCAGTTTGAACCAATGAACTCATTGAGAATCATGAGCAGAAGCTCAAGATCTTCCTCCTCTTCATCACTACCTGGATGCTGCTGCAGGCTCTCTTGTGTCATTTGCCCTCTGCGTCACACTGGAGTGACACTGGTGACATGACTGACCCCCTGAACTGTACACAGAGTTGTTTCACTTGCAGGCTCTGGGCAAGATTTCAGAACAATTTAAGAAACGTCTAGTACAGATTAGATTGAAGCCAACGATAGTTGAATTGCTTCATCTTTCTAACTGATGTGTTTTGTGGTTTGCCTGCAAACTCAGCCTATAAAAATGAGACACAAAGAGACGTCCACACAGTTCCCACACCATAGCACAACACCCCTGCCAAAACTTCATGACTCAGGCAAGCCAAGGACATTTATCATGGCAAAATGGATTGTCAGAACACGCTAAACTTTGCTTCTTGTTGAGTGTTTGTGCCCTGCTGAGAGAAAACCTCCTAGGAATAATTTGCATCATTGCCTTGGATTACCGTTGGCACAGGGCTTCCCCAAAGCCATTCTCAAGCCTAACATAGACTATCGATTCAACAGAATCTGATTCTGTAGAGTCATAGACTGGTTTGGGTTCTAAGGACAAAAGATCACCCAGTTCCAACCTCCCTCAGCCATGGTCAGAGACACCTTCCACGAAATCAGGTTGTTCAAAGCCCTATACGACCCCACCCTGGACTCCAGGTGTCATTGCAGTAAATTAGCAGGGCTACGTGCTTCTTCATCAGCTAACAACTTCGTAACCTCTCTGGCCAATAATGAAAAAAAGCAGTAAAAGTCTTTGGAACCTGACTGTGATTTTGTCTGATATAGAAGGAAAGTTAATCACAAGCAAAAGAGCAGGAATCAATAGAGTGAGGGCTAAAGGAAAAGGCTGTATAATAAGGGGAAGGCCACACTGAGACAGCAGAAAGTTACCATTTTTGGGAGCTGTCTTGGTCAAAAACCCAAAAATACAAATAATAAAAAAAAGACTACAGGTGGGAGTGCTGATGCTCTGATATCATAAAATTTTATCATGTCCAGAGCTGCCATTGTCAGCACATAGACTGAAGAGATTGATTTACATCCAGTGAATGCACTAGCAACCTAATAATAACATATGTTTTCCAAATAGGCCACTCTGGAAAACCTGGCTTTATTATAATTATATGTGCTTGTTGGACCTACCAGCATCTTGGATCACAGGCTGTACTCATAAACCATATTGTATTGCTGATTTTATATATATATTGTGATTGTAATTTATGTGTCAGTTTATATTTATTCCCCTGCTTGGCATTATTCTTCACTATGAAAGAGATTTATATTTTCTTCCAGTGTTATTTTGACCTTAATAAAGATTGTCTTACTACACAGTGAATTATGAGTATATGGACCTCTTGGGCAAAGGTGGTGTTCAGAGAAATCTGACACAAATTTTTCAGGTGCCCCCATCTTTTGGATTCCTCGCTTTCTGAGTTCAACACAGAGGGAAAACCACACAGCTCAGATCTCATGGCCAAAACAGCATCAGAAAAGACACCTTTGAGCAACTTGTTTGTGGAATTGCCATCCCCAGAGGTTCAGGACAGAGGCCTTTCTGGATTTGTTCCTTGACCAAAACAATGCCCACCCCAGTCTTGCTTCCACAAGCCTGTCTACCTCCCATTTGTTTCTGATGGTGTTTCCAGCAACAAGATCTACAGCTCCTTAGAGAAATTCTTCACTCTCTAGTATCCCAGGATTTCGGGATTTTTTTACTGTTACTGGCACTTAAGGGAATTGAGAAACTTGGTCACTGATGGTGATTATTCTCATTAGCTTAATCCATTTAAAATCCTCTCTTTTTATACGAGGGAGTTTGCATGCATTACTGTTGAAGATGACTTAATTCAGGCAAGACCTTCAGAGCCTGCATTTTGGAGGTGTTGAGTGCTACAACCTGAAGCCAGTGGAAAATTCCACAAGGTCAATTAACCTAAACAAGGTCTATGAAAATTGGCTTTAGGTATGCCACAACAGGCTGAAACTAAAGGAAAAAACAGATCTGAAAAAAAGGAAAAAGTATATTTTGTTAGGGTACTTTTAAATTTAATTCTAGCAGGGATATAATACATAGAGAAATAAATTCCACAGGTCTACTTAGCTACTTAAGTTATAAGTCTACTAAGTTACTTAAGAATTTCTAATCTCTCTCTTCTCTTAGCAAGCAAATACACATTCAGCCATGTACAGTAGGAAAAAACTGCTGTTATCCTAAAGGGTTCAATGAAAACTACAAAAATATTGCTTAAAGTATTTTAGTCTATTTTGTGTTTAAAATGGATTTTTGTGGTTTTGTTTTAATTATGTTTACTACATAACAGAGTAAATAAATCAGTTTATTTATATATATATTTAAGGAACCCTTAGAAAGGCAGAAAATAGCTAAAAGTTTTACAGTAGGCATTCCAATGACATTGTATGGCTCAGCTATGTTGTGATCTTTTCAGTACACATCTTCTCTGTGTTAACCCTTTCTCATAACCCTTGGTCATTCTATACAGGATTATTGTCAATTACAAATGTTCTGTATTATGTCTTGCTGGTTGCCAATTTAATGGGTCAAATGACTTTTTCAGTACAGCAAAGGATATGACAAAATAATCTAAAAATATGATTTACTATTCTCTATGGATCTTTAAGAACAATATTCTCTGAAAGTTTGGGTATTGGCAACACATTTCTTGATATTATTCTAGAGTCTCAATGTAATATCTGAGCTGGAAGTTTGGACCTATAAGTCTTCTCGCGTATTAATCATTATACGAGATTGCATCTAATGTCTCAGACCTTTCTTTTATCTTAAAATTGCCTAGATAGATGTTTATTAACATTGGTTTTTCAGTGGGCCAATTTTTTTCTACAGTTGTGCCAATAAAGCAAGTTCATTGATTTCAAAGTCTTTAATCCAGATTTATACAATAATTATTGAAAGTATTGGAATTTGACCTCATAGGCCTTTGTGTTGAGAGATTTCTGTCCTTACAATGTGAGGGTTTTTTAGCTTTCATTAAGACTCAAGGTTTTTCTAAAGCTCAAGTTATTTAATATGGATGTATTTCTTCATGGAAACACCACACTGCAAATCTTCGTTCCATACGGATTTAATTCCTCATACTATGCATATCCTGCCTATAATCTCTGCTTAGATTTGGGGTTTGTTTTCTATCAGATTTACACCTTTCAATTTGACACAACTGTGTATATGAGATAAAGGCCAAAACCTGCTGATCCAGGATAGCAAGCTACCTAATTGTTAAAAACAGAATTTGAGGGTAACCCTCTTGCAAACAGGAACCTAAATTCATATTTTTCTTGATTTTGGACTTTATATGAAACACTGGTCTGCAGTCATAAAGCAGGAGCTTTATGAAGAGGTTCATCTCCACTCCAGAAGGGTGCGAGGACTTGGGGTATAAAATACTACTTCCATTTTGGTAGACTGCATCTGTAGGCAAGAGAATGGCTGCAAGATGAGAAATGCAGTGCAGTTTCACACCAGGAAATATTAACTCTTCAGTACAACCCTAATGGCTGCTCTGGCTGTTTCACATCAGCTTTTTGGTTGTGATCAGATAAGCACAGATTCCCTGTTCGGAGCAGTGTCAAGGATGGTTCAGTTTCAGACTGGGATAGTAGCTCTGAAGAAATAAACCTAAATAGTAAATATTGAAAGCTTTTCCTGATATAGGGTCTACAATCTTTCCATTTGCATAAATCAACAATATTTACCATTTTACAGGTAATACATTATGCTTACTTCAATTTGGTTGATTCATTTTTAAGTTGCGGCATTTGTAACAATCCAAATACAACTAAAAGGCAAGAGTTTTACTACCTGTAGAAGAAAGTTTTCATGGCTTTCAGAGATAAACACATTAAGTTTAAGTATTTCAAAAAGTTAGACAAATAGCATCCATGTTTCTGGTTCTGAATTTTGTAATTGGGTCTAGATATCTGGAAGAAGTTGAGGAAAAATAAATGAAAATACATTATTAAAAAGTCTATATTGGAAGTACTTTTGGGAACTGCAACAACTTATTGTAGTAAATTTGGTCTCAAAAGTGTCCATACATTTTTAGGAAGATGGAGTAATTTCTTTCTGATGGGTATTTCAGCATTATTACTCATTAAGCTTTCTGATGTAAGTGTGCTCACAAATGAGAATGAAACAAATCAGAGTCTTTCTAGACTTTTCAAATACTACAAACTGCGTATGAATCTGGGAACGGTAGCATTTTTATTGGTACATCACCCAGTGAAATCCTTACCTGTAAATACTAAGTACTCCAGCATTTAAGTACCATTTCTAATTAGTGTTAATTGTATAAAATTGAAACTGTATTCTTCAGAAAACTAACATACTTCTAACCCAAACTCTTCTCCAACATCTTTCCTACCTTGTGAGACTATCTTTCCAACTACCTAGACAGCACCGGGGAAGTCAGATTAAAACATACTAAAACAAATGGGAAAAAAAAATCCCAAGCATTTTGACACAAAATAAAACTGTTTAATTATCCCTCCCTACCCCCAAAAAAGTTGCCTGGACCTAGTTGCCACATGAGTAAGACTCAGCAAGGAAGAAGTGTCATAGAAACATAGTGTGGTCACCATGAGCAGCAGCACTGTCTGCTTATCACTCTCTGTCTCTCTATTGGATTCAATACAGGATGAATGTTGGCTGAAAAAAAAAATTAAAAATCGTTATTCTTGTTAAAAATAAAAGTGTAATGAAGGAAAGAGGACAGATGAAATTGCCATAGTTTGGTTGCCTGCAGCTCAGTGGTTTCCCGTGTGAGACACTGAATTTGCCACTCCAAACAGTTGCCCACAAAAGTTAATGGGCAGCCTGATTTTGTACTTTTGGGAATAGCTGTGTGTTGTAGCACTATCTTTTGCCCTGTCCTGTGGCAAAATAAGCCAGGAGGATAGACTAAAATTGTTTTACTTCTTGGTGTTCTTCAAACCTGTCTGATTTAGGGCATTCTTCCCTGACTCTTAATGTGAGCTCTTCTGGCATGAGCTCACCCAAGCTATGATGGACTCACATCCACAGATCTGGGTCTTGTAAGTGAAATTCAGAGTTGGAGAAGACTAGTTCAAGGCATCACCTCGCTGGATTTCTAAAATTCTGTGGTTTCCGTGTGAGATTTGACTGTAGATACTTTATCAGATGACATCAGCTTGGAAGTGGCATATTTAATTCTTCTTATGGCCCAGCCAACCAATTGTTTTTAGATGAGAGTTACATCTTATTTTATGGTCCATTGTTTGTGCTTATCTTAAAATGTTAGACCTGATAGCCATCCTCAGCTTACCAAAGGTTCTTTTTCTGAGCATGTAACCTAATTTCTGTGGATACCAACACCACAGCTCAAAGAAGGTAAGGTGACTCCTTTCTTCTTTCATCCAGAGTAGTCTGCAATCTTAGAAAAGTGTTGTGGATATACAGCTAAACAGACGAGAAGAGGCACACTCAATCATCAAGAAAGTTAAATAACTGGGCAAAAAACTGGATTCTAAGTTTTTGCAGCTGAAAGATATAGGAGAGCTATAAGACAACAAGGTTTGCCTTGGCTATATTATGTGCATTTTTCACTGAGGTTTTGCACTAATATCTCATTGGTTTGAGCAGATACTAGGATGTGCAGGTCTGATAATGAGGCAGCAAAGATCTGGGGATATTTTACATTTCCCAGGGAGAAAGATGAGGGAAAGGACCTGTTCACGCATTGGCTGTAACCAATCAAGTTTTGCATGATGCCAAAAAATTAAACACAGTAAAGCCAGACCCTGTTAGCAACGAGTTGATTGCTTTAAATAAGGGAGATTTCCTGAATGTTTAAATTGAAACTTCTACTATGATTAAAGCAAAGAGAAGTACCAGGATGCTTCCTAACCATTTAGTTCCTAAAATTCTTGTGGGGTCTCGAGATGACAAATTCAATTCTGATGTGCTGTGTTTTACACTCTGCAGGCTGTACTAAAAGGTAAAACTAATCAAGCTTCGGTTTCCCATGGGCTGTGCTTTAAGATGTTTTCTTATTTAAAGTCATGGAAGTATGTTAAAACCCACGTAGACTGGGTGAAGTTTATACAAGGCAAAATGTATTTGACCATGCTTTTTCAGAGTGTGTATATTTCCACTTTTCATTATTTTTTTGTTTGTTTAATCCTTCATCCTGCTTAAAACTATATTCCAACCACATTTTCAGATGGAAGATGGGGAAGAACAGCTTATAGTTCTCTCAAGATGTTACATAAGACTATTTTGGTAGTGCATTGAATTTCTTTTTTAAGATTTTAAATGCAGTAGGAGAGAGAACAGTATATTAACAGTGAACTTTTAATTACAGGGGACGAAATATTCATTCTGCTCATACTCTTTTTATAAAACCCCCCAGAATTTTATCCCCAACTCTGTATATTGTGGGAAAGTTTAAGTCCACCAATAACAATCCTTCCTCACTATTTCAAGCTCCACAAAATGAATAGTCAGATGGAATGTAGCTAATTAATCATCGTATGTACATACTGAACACTTTACATAGAAGGAAAATTATTGAAATGGGTCTTTTCAGAAGATATGTCTGCATCAGAAATTACTTCTACACTGATTATGAATGTAGACCTCAAACATATTTTTGATATGATAATTTTTAAATTTTCTAACTGAAAATGATGTTTCCCATTGTGAATAAATTAAGCACTATTTCTGTGCAACCACATACTTCACCATATGAAATGATCTCATCAAGACCTCTGTATCCCACCAGAAAAAATATTCATCTTTAAATCTTCTGTGTCTCAGAAGTTTTAAGGCTGGTTTGAATTGCTATATTGTTTACATTTCCAAAGTTTAGCACTTGTCATTATGCTGATTAATTGTGGAGATACTCTTTTCTGTTCATAATTAAAATCTGTCCATGCAATATCTCTGATATGCTTTCCAAGTCTAGGTTGGAGAAAAAGAAAGCAGAAATGTATTTTGAAGATTTATTACATCATAAGTTCTGTAATGGTCATTTACCTAATGATTAACAGATAGATGATGAGTATTATTTAACTGCCTGTGTCATCATTTTGCATTTTGCTTGAAAGCCTAAAGTACGTTCATAGCAAATTGAAAATACAGACATAGAAAATTCATGTTTAGACAGTCTTTCAGACTCTGTTTCAGTACACATTTGGCTTTGGAAGTCCCACAGGAATCCCTATTGCTATTAGTAGATATCTACAAGGAAACTAGAAAAGTATTTTAAAGGCAGAAAATGCTGATCTAAATGCAATGTTTTTCTAAAATGCATTTTCTAAATGCTATGGTTTGAACATAAGTACACATAGAGTTTGGGTCTGGGTTTATATTTTTTCATTTTTGCCAGCTTTCACAGAGTGATGTTGCAATTTTGGAGAAACTGTACCATTATTATTGCAGCCTACATGTTGGTTTTAAATAACATTTTCTACAAAAAGGGTTGTTTTGATTGGTATACTCTAAAAAACACCTGTTGACAAATGAGCATTGGAAACCCCTTAAATTACACTCCAATTAGTCTGTATGGTAAGTGACAGTGGGGTGCTGCTTGGCGCTCCTCCCTCATGGGTCTGCCTTACACAGCCAAGTGCAGGAGCTGGGATCACACAGCTTGATGGGCTTTATGTATGGATGCATTTAAGGTTAGGATGTCAGGCTTAATCCCATGTAATCAGATTGTGCGCCTGTGGAAGCAAATGATGAAAACCTCTTCTGTCCAAAACAAACAGATACACGTGATTAGTAAAGTAGAAAATGGGTTTAAGACTCTTTCATGTGAGCTCTGCTTGCTCACAAGTAAATTTAATTTTTCATAACCTACTGAAAACAGCCATCGGTATCTATGGTGAAATGCAAACTGGTATTGAAGGAGCAGATGAAAGAGGAAGGGTTGAAACCTGCTGTGCTCTGTGGCCTGGACATGATGGTGAGAAGACACCAGTGAAGTGGCTGGCTAGAAATCCCCTTGTGCATGGTCAGGGCATTGCGAGGTGAGAGGCCAGACCTTTTTACCCACCAACAGGAAGATGTTGATGGAGGTCTGTATGGTGAAGGAGCCTTCCCCACAGCCATGCACACCTAGGGTGCCTGCATTGACAGCAGCAGCAAGCTGGGCTTGCCCGTGGCAGCCCCATCCACTCAGGCTGGCAGTGCCACTGCTGGACTCTACCGACATCCTGGTGAGTATCAGCGAGCTAAGAAACCCCCGGATGCCTCCATGGACCCCTTGCGGCTGTACCTCTGGAGCTATCCAAGGCAAGCGAGGAAGCAGGAGCCGCAGCTGCAGACAATTACTGCCTCCACCCAGACTAAACAAAGGGCAGCCGAGCAGCCAGATCCCAGAGATAGAGGCTGGAGAGACTTATCCCTTCAGCCTGGACCACTCACTCAGGAGGGTGTTGTGCATGGCCAAGTGTGCGAAGCCGGCAAGTCTCGGATAATTGTGAATGACAGGGAAAGGCAGGGAAAGGGGAAAGAGCAAGTTTAGCTTTGTAAAGGCATAAAAGCGTCTCTCCCCTGTGCAGCATTGTTTTATTCCCCACTCAGAGGAAGGTCTGACTCTACCCACATGGATTTTAGGCACTCCTTTTGGGGAGAAGAAAGAAGTTTCTGTGCTCTTTGAAGCCTGTGTATGCTGGTCAGACAGGAAGCCAGAGCTTCTGTCAGTCAACAGCACATGCAAAATTTATCAAGTATATTACTTGACAGAGGTTACGCTGTCATTACTAGCTAACAGGGCTCTGCCAGAGAATTTTTTTTATGGAAGCATGTGCTGTCAAAGGCAAAGTGTCCATTGATTGATTGCCACAGCTGACCTAAACATACAGGGATCACTGTGTAATAACCCCTTTATCATATATAAACTGCCAAATGCTAAGTTCAATAACTCTAATGGCCTCACTTAAAGCCCCAAAGAGAGGCAAATTCAAAGGAGGAGAGGAAAATCCCATTCTTTCTGCACCCAGTGCAGCAAGGCTGCCACTCTGGATG
The DNA here is from genome assembly GCA_013398275.1 of Promerops cafer. Taxonomy (NCBI): domain Eukaryota; kingdom Metazoa; phylum Chordata; class Aves; order Passeriformes; family Nectariniidae; genus Promerops; species Promerops cafer. Next base: position 149,690 of record VZSE01013746.1, read on the forward strand.
GAGAGGCGGGACTGTGGAATAGGAGCACCAAACCCTGCTGCCTGCAGTGGGCTCAAGGGAAAACACCATCCAGTCCAGGAGCTGAGCTTTGCACACCAAAAAATGTACTTATTATGTATTGCTCAGATCTATGTTTTCTACTAAACAGCATGCTATGGTTATCACAGATATACCATGCGACAGTCAAGTCTGGTACATCCTAGGCCTGAAAATTGCTTGAACTTTCTCAAAGAATGGTAGGCCACTTCTTGAAGGAGTTTCCTGGCTCCTTATTAAAGCTCCTTAAAAAATCCCTAACCAAACAACAAAAAAAGCACAAAACCAAACCGCTATCAACAAAACACAATCCCCCCAACCACCAAAGAAACAACAACCAAACAAAACAAAAAACCACACCAAACCCACAGAAACAAAGTAGTATTTACAAAAGAGGGAATAATAAGCTTTCTGAAGCTACAGCCTACACTTTAAGATCTCTATCAGCTGCTTAAATATATCATTACAATTGCTTTCAGAGATAAAAACGTAGGTAGTGGAAACAAGGCATGAATACTCCTTGTGTTGTGGTTTTCTTAGGGAAGGCAAAAAAGGCCTGACTGAGGGAGGGGAAGAGAATTGAATATAATGTTTGCATTGCAGACTATTAGAATACTAAGAGTTTGTGAAATACAACATTTGAGGGGCAGGCTAAACTTTTATCTGTTGTGTTCTCAAAAATAGAAATCACAGTTTTTCTTTAAAAGCTGCTATGAGTTCTCCCTTCAGTTGTTCCACGGATGTTAAAATCTTCTTCCTAGCTGTAAATGCAGCATCTATTTAGACAGAGATCATTGGTAATTTCAATAGCCAGGAGCCAAGCCCTTGTCCCCCTGGGGTCAATGACATAGCTTACTATAATAAACACATGGCATCGGCCTGAGAGTCATTTCTGATGGGGAGGTCTACGGTCTTGTGGGTCCTTCTGTCACAGTGTGTCCTGGAAGACTATGATAGGAGTGCAGCTAGGGATACACAAGAAGACTCTACACAAGGAAGAGGCCCTGTGAAGAATTTCAGACAGAAACCACTTGGCACTGGGATTAGATTTATGCATTTATGCATAGAATATAACTTCTTTTTCTTTTTTTTTTTTTTTTTTGGTTAAGCAGTCCAACTTTGTCTCTGCTCAAGCAAAGTATTTGTGTAAGCTGAAACAAATAGTCCTCACCCCTCTCAATACATGCACAAGGCTAGATCAAACTCACCGTACTGCAAATCATCTTTTGGAATTCAAATGAAAATGAAACAACAACAGGTCAATGTTATTAATAAGTATTTTATAATAACCAAAAAAAACCAGCAGAAAATATCCAGGACAGATGCCCTCTGGATGCTGCACCTGTCGTTCTCTTGCCTGTTTAAGGGCAGTACAGAGTAAGCGCTGCTGTGAACAGAGCCAAGGAGGGGAGCAGTGTGCACTCTAGGGATACTCCAGCTTGGAGTGGGTTGAAAGTGAAGTTGGCAGGGCACTTTACTTCAGAGCCACCTTATACCTGTATAATGCAAGCAGAGAGCATCCCAGCTCTGCAGGAGAGCCCTTATGGGAATGCTGTACTACGGTGGGATTTGTAGGGCATGAATGAGGTGCCCTGGAGAGCCAAGTCAATCTTTCCGGCAGGGTCAGGCATGCAGAAATGTCACAGCTGTAAATCTGGGTTAACGTCACCTGGGCAAAATGTCCAATGAACTGGAAAGCATTTACTCCTTCTGGTTGAAACCATATACAAATAGATTTCCATGAAAGTGGTTTCCTAGAGTTTCAAGCTGAAAACAAAATTTAGTCAATGGATTCGGATAAGAATATTTTTGGCGTGTGAGATTCATTTAAACCTGAAGAGAAATGCAGTAGTCAGAGACACAGATGCAGTTCTCCCAGACTTTTCCTAGGCAGCCAATAACCCATCAACTCACCAGATTGTCCTGCTACTTAGTATCAAGAAGAGATATTACCCACTTTACCCTGCCTGGTGGGTAATGTCTCTGCCATTTGTTGGTAATCACAAAAGACGGATTCAAATATCTAGGATTTCTTCTAAAAGTCTAGACCTAGATCCAGCTACAGAGATCTGCTAGATTTTACCTGAGTCTCTGGCCATTAAAAGGCAATCTTAACTCTCTCACAGGTAGAGTTCAAAGCATAAACCTGCAAAATACTTCACTAGGGGGTATGGTGACAAATCATCAGTAACTCAACGATCGGCACAAATAATAAGTCTCTCATAGAACAGGGACTTCAGCTGCAATTAATCACAACCACTACAATGCAGTAACATTAATTTACAATATTTGTATGAGGAAATGCTTCAGTAGGACCTGGATTAAAGGCCAATGTGCTCTAGGAAAATGTTGGAAGACATTATTCCTCATGACGGTAAGAAAACTACAGTCCTTTTGGTCAGATCTATGTTTTTTTTTCATGTGCTTTATATGCCCCATATCCTATTTTAAGGGTAGTACTTAGGATACTTCGTCACATATGCTTGTTTGTTTTTATTCACCAGTTCCTTCCAGGATAGCCTTATAGCCTTAAAAGAAGAGCTCAAGTTGAAATCAGTTCCCTTCTCAATAAAGTCAGCAATTTCATTCCTGCTGGAAGTGTCTTACAGTACCTGGAAGGCTGGGCAAGAGTGGCCTGTGATAACCAGATCTCACCTGTCAACTTTCTTAAAAATAGCTATTGAGTCAGCCTTTCTTATGGCTTCCCACTGGTGCTCAGTAACATTGTAAATAAACAGTGAGTGATTCCGATGATGCCCTACAAATTCTAGCAATGTCCCCAGAGAATCCCATCCATCCGGTCATAGTGATTGATGTTCTCCATATCATCCTTTATATTCAAAGAACAGATTGTTAAGAGGCTGTAGGCCTACATGCATGCATGGTCCCAGTTCCTTCATAGGGGTGCTACCCACACATAACACGTATGGGGCACTCCTGACTTGGGCATTTGCCAAAAATTCCACAGGGAAGCAGATGAATGTGTTATACAGCATGACTGAGATATGATGGACGTGTTTTAAGTGACCAACCTGTCAGTTTCTTCCTCTCTCATGCCTTTTTGTGAGAGTGCACTTTAAAAAGATTCAGCCTCTTGTGATCGTCCTCTTAAATCTGAAAAGGACACAATGAAGACCTTCCCATGTGGCTTTTGCCACTGGGTCCATCACTGCATTGAGGAACATCTCAGCCCCAGTGGAGTCAAATGCTGAGGAGAGGAGTTAGAAACCAGGCATGAGCAGCCTTCCAGGTGTGGGGAGAGAGGCCTGGTGGGAAAGGATGCATAACACACGCTTGGAGAAGAGTCAACCACTCTGAGTCAGTGAGCAGCCGAGGGAAGCAAAATGATGAAGGAGGCCTAGGTTTGGAAGCAGAATGGTGTTTCAGGATCCAAAGTGCTGTGCATCAGCACCATCACCATAAAGCAAAAGGCAGAAGGGAGGACACGGAGAGCTAATAAACAGATGAAAAGCTGGCTCACAGAGGTACCTGGCTCTGCTGCAGGTATTACAGTCAATTTGCACATCTCTCTGAAGAGAGTTTTCAAAAACATCTTTTTGAGAGGTGGGCTTGCCAAAAATAACATTTTAGCAGCAGCACAGCTTGTCAAAACCAGCATTTTAGCTAGGGCAAGTACTCAGTGTGCAAATAATGTTTTTGCAGGAGCAAAGCTTCCTATATTGGAAGGTAGAAGCTGTTAGCACACCACCTTCACTGAATCCATACCTCCCCCCTTCTTTTTGATAAAACATTATTTTCATCCATCCTGTTCCCCTAGAAAAACATTATTTCTGGAAAATTCCTACCCTTCATGCAACACTATTTTCCTCAAGCAAAACTCCTGATAAAACTCCACTTTCAGCAAGCTTTTCTCCTTAAATTGCCATGGTCCTCATGCCTGATAAAAAGGCATTTTCTGTTAAGGATCCAATTCTGATAAAATGTTACTTTTTCCAAACTTCTGCTCCTGATAAAACATTCATTTTGCCAAGATTGGCTCCTGAAAAAATGTTATGTTTGGCAAGGGCTATTCCTGATAAAACATTTATTTTTGCCAAACCTCCACTTCTATTAATTTTTTTCCCCTCAAAATTATTATTATTTCTCCTAAAGCCTCCTTAACGTAAGATATTGGATATGACACAGTGGGTGACAGAGTATCCCTTGCCAACAAGTCTCTTATCCACAGCCATGATCATTACCAGTGAACCCCCTGGAACACTGACGTTGAATGCCTTTTTACAGTGTGGAGGCCTTGGAAGGAACAATGAAAAAGATATTTGCACCCTTGTGCTGAAAATGGGTTTAGTTATCATATTAGCTCCTCATATAAGGCAGACCTGGCCTTATCTGGAAATTAATCAAATTGGACTCACCAACAGGTCAAAGGCAAAACACTTATGAAGATGTTCAGGATTTTGCAATTCTATAATATTGAATGTTCCAGTGGGGTTAAATGAGGTTGTAGACTGAGGACCAGATCACTGATTGTTCACAGCAAAACCTTTAGACTGCCAGCAGTTTTGTGTCTATTCCATCTCATTCTGCCCAAATTCACATTCGTATCTGCCACAATGCACCCCAAATTTCTCAAAAAGTGCCTCCTCCATGAGCACATGCACAAATCTGTTCCTGCAAATGTGAGCTGCTGGGGACAGGGGTGACAGCAAAGGGCATAGGCATCATGTTAGCAGAAGACAAGAGAACTGGGGTAACATATTCTGAAGGACACTATCCCTTTGCATTATCACTTGTCCCTCTTTCTGGCAGTGCTCAACCTGCATCCAAAGCTTTTTGTCTACTTCCATGTCAACTGTCATTCAAGAGCTAGAAATGTATTTTTTCATATGTTTGCAGCTGATCACATGTGTGATCAGTTAATCGTGGCACACAGTGTGTGAGGAGAGGGTGAGGACCTGAGGCAGTCTAGCCAGGAGAAGGCTCAGGTCTCTAAATGCTGCCTAGAGTTACCTGAAGAGCAGTACAGAGATGGATCCAGACTGTTCTCAGAAGAGCACCACTGCAAGGTCAAGAGGCAATGGACACAAGCTGCAGCAAGGCATACTAGATGAAAGCAAGAATAAATATCACCATGAGGGTGTCCAGGCACTGGGACAGGTGCCCAGAGAGGCTGTGGAGACTGTTTTTGGAAATACTCAGAACAGGGCTGGACACAACCCTGAGCAGGACAACTTTTAACACAGTTCTTCTTTTAGAAGGAGGTTAGACTAGATTAGCAGACGTCCCTTCTGACCTAAATATATGATTTTCAGCATGTAGAAATTTATGTGTTCAAGCTGGAACCTGGACAACAGAGAGCATTCTCTTCACAGTGAATAAAAACTTTACCTTATGCTGAGTTGAATGCTAGACTGTAGCTGGTACATTTTGTTTATCCTTACTAGTTAATGTCTCTATTATGTTAATATTCTTCAATGTATTAGCCTCCTGAAGATTAGATGGAATACAGTAGGTAATTAATGAGATGAAACATTAAAATTAGTAATTTTGATTGAATATCTTATTTATGAATCTTCAAAGACATGATTGAGAATTAGAGATATTAAAACTCAGTGCAGTCTCACATGGCAAAACTTGAAGAAAGACTTGCATGGAAGCTATGGAAGAATGTGGGCAGAGGCAGGCAAAATAGCAGTAACACCCTTTCCAGCAGCAAGACACACTTGATCATTTTAAGCCAATCGAGAAATTTTCAGGAAGTGCCCACTGGTTCTGAGCTGAAGTTTCAGTGGCAATACTGGTTGCTCTTTCTTACCTCTGTACCTGTGTTTCTAAGCCAAATAACTGTTATGGCTGGGGGGTTTTTTTGGCTTGTGATATATAAATTCATTCACCTCAGGGCTTGTACTGGGAGAGCTGATTTTGGGGGAGGCTGGCAAGCCACAAGTATTGCACTCGCTTTCTGGTCCGTCCTTGCAGTTCCTGTTCCCAGGTTTAGGGGTACCCAAGTGAGCCAGTGATGGGCAATTGTGTGACAATGTCTTTGTCTCATAGCCTAATTTAGGCAGTAAAAATGCAAGGCTGCAGATGGGAGGATCATCTGCAGTGCTGAGCCCAGACAGCCCATCTTTCACAGAGAGCAGAGCACTGGGGAGAATGCTGCATGCCAGGAGTGCCTTGGAATTGTAACCCTCTGCATCAGAAAAGTCTGGTGTATATTCTGGACAACAAAGCTGAAGAGTAGCATATGAGCAAGCACTCACGGACTGGCCTTGATCTCATCTCAGTTTGCCAGCCACTGGGCTCAATACCTGGCTAGTCCCAGTCATAATGAGATTGTGACAGCTGGCTCAGTGTATTTCACTGCTCCCTTGCTCAGCAGGGAGAGAAGGAACCCTTTTCCTTACAGTTAGCTTAACATTTGTAAATAAAAAATTAAAATAAAAGGCTTTTCTTAATACAAAGAATATGAAATAATTAATGAGCCCTCTCTTGCTTTCTTGTACTCTCATATTAACAAAGTGACAGTAGAAAAGATGTAGTGAAATGCAAATCTTTAAATTGTTAAACTGCCAAACATGACAGTGCTACCTATATTTTGTAAGGGAGACTGGTAAATCAGTGTTGATCCTGTCCCTCTCTCCATACATCAGCAGATGCAGATGTTGTTCTGAAAATGGAGTAAAACCCTGCATTTTTAAGAACTAGTCCAGAGTTCAGTCTCTCATTTCAGATTAGCAAATGTAATGATCCTTGACTGGTTTCATTTGTGTTATCTTTTCATCCCAGAATGGGAGCATTTTCTTGCCAAGAGAAGGAAAAAAAAAAAATATTTTCCAGGTTATGTCATACTAATAAACCATAGATCCATTACAGAGAGAAAAGTTGACAAGTCAGTAATAATGATGGACTACAATCTAGCAGGCCCAATGTTGCAATGAATTTTGTAAACGAAGAATAAGAACAAGATTCAAATGCAGTTGCTGATTTCGAATGCCACATGCTGCAATGCTAAACTTTGGGTACCAAGGTAATGCTCTGAATATACCCCAAACCAATGTCCCCTTCTGAAAAGGTCAGCCATGGATTTTACTGCCCTGACATTTAAGTTAAGGTCATGCTGACCTTAGAGAAAGTTGCCTCTTGCGTCCTATTCAAATTGGGCTTTTAGGGGAGTAATTTTATTCATGTTAGTATTTTGTAAATATTTTTAGTTTTCCTTTTGTAAGACCTGGCCTCTGGATAGGCAGCTTCCTGTTATGTTCTTGCAACATTTCCAAAATATAAGCATGTGCTTAAAGCATTTTTTAGGTTCTCCAAATATCAGCTTTTTTCAATGTCCACACAAAACAAAACTGTTGAAATAGAGGGTAGTTTCTTTAGCTGTTCAGGATTTGTTCTCCCAAACATGAGGCATGTGAATGTGTTTTACTGTATCTCCACAAGTATTTCCATACACTCTAATAAAGCACAGCAGTGTAAAAAGTGTAAACCCACTGACAGCTGATTCCACTGATTTTTTTTTCAATACTCACAACCTTGCTGTTTTCTGGATTCAGCCTTGGGAATAGCCTTTCACTATCTAACAGTAGGAGTTAGAGTTTCCCTGAAATCTCTTTATGACTCATGTTGTTGGTCTATTTTAAGAAAGCCTTTCCATTTCCAAAATTCAGTCACTTCTAATATCCCCTGCCATGTTCACCTGCCACTCCTGGCTGCTCTTCAGCAGCTAATCTGCACACCACATAAGCATTTAGAATTTGCAGTTAAACTAGGAATAAGATATCAGTACTTGGCATAGTTGATGACCTTTCTGATAATGACATAAACAGATTAAGAGGTATTTTTTTTAAAAATACCTCCCCCGCCCCAAAACACCAACAAGACTTTGCTTGTAGGAGTCATGCATCAGGTCCTGACTCATTTGCTATTCTAAATGGCTGACTCAATTATCTTATGCTTAAAATATTAGCACCGTAAATAAAGCCATTAATGCTTATGTGGTTTTCTAGGAAGGCTTTACTAAGAGATTTCATTTTTCTATCAATCCTTGTAGTAGACACAAGTCTAGAGGCCCAATCTCTGTCTAGACATTACCACCTTAATATCATACACGTAAAGTCTGTATTGCATTTCTCCACAATAATCTATCTAGTCCAAAAAAACATGGCACTAGTAATAAGATATGAAATGTCTAGCTCCACAGCTCAGGCCAAATCTTTTCAATTTCACACAAAGATAAATAAAAGGAGGTTAATGTTAAAAACAACTAGACAGAAGGAGAATCTATTGATTTTCTCTGTAGTAAATAACAAGAGGTCAGTAGTAGTGTTGGAAGTGTTTTTGAACAGTGTAGGCTGTGAATTCTCCACAATATGAAACCAGTTGCCAAGTTATTTCTCTTGCTGGAAGGAAATGAAACAATGACACAGAAAAACAACTTTCTGTCACCTCTCCTGCCTTTTAATGAAGGGACCAGGTAAAAAGAATTTTTACTGGTTTAGACTGACTGGTGCTATTTAAAAATTAAAATCATGGTTTGCTTTCCTTTAGAAAGCTGGGGGAAATAAACTCTGCCTCTGGACATGCAAGCATTGAACAGAAGGCAACTGATGACTGGAGCCATGAGGCAGAAACATCAGTGCAGATGTTTGGGTGTCTGTAGGCTTGGCTTTAGCCTCTGACTCAGACCACCTTGCCAGCAGCATAGCTGTCTGCCTCCGTGCCCTCAGGTCAGCTTGGCTCCAAGGTTCCTAGAGCATGAATTTCCATGACTTACAAGCTGTGGGGTTAGGAAAGACTATATGATTGTATGGGTTGACAGCACTATATTTTTCCTGCTCCTGCAACTGTTAATTGCTATGAAATTTGAAGCATTGGAAGGGCTTCCAGAATACAAGGAAGATGCTTGCAGAAAATATATTTTAACTATATCAAAAATACATCCCCAACAGAAGTGAGTATTAGGTTGCTTTAGGAAATTCTGAGTTTCTTTACTTAATGCTCCTTATATTTTGCAGCGTACCACTGCAAAAGAGAGGTGGTAATAATTATATTTTTAGTTGGTGGTAGCCATTAAAACCAGTTCTAGGCTAGAGAGGAAGAAGACAAGGTTCACTGTCCAACAGGAAAAACATCCAAGGACTGCAGTAAAATACAGATACTGATAATGTGTATTAATATATTTTTGTTGCAACAGTACTGTGGCTGGAGAAAGACAGCCATGGTATCTATCCTGGTAAGATCACAGTTGTGTTCCACTCTGAATCTTGAACCCATTTAACTTATGTCATAGGAAAAGGTACAGAGACAATCTGTAAGGCAGCAGAGGAGACATACATGCTGTAAAGTATTTTGTCATAAACGCATAGCAGGAAAGTCCACTGTTGCCCTGATGCTATAAATTCTGTTCAGCAGGCATGCTATCAGAGAATTATTTTGAAAACTAACTTTGGTAAGAACTCCCAATGGTTGGCTAAAAGCTCTGGTCAATCTAAAGACATAGAAATCATGGGGACCTTGCTCTTTCTAGAAGTGCTAAGGTAAACTTCCTCATAGCCGGAAACCTCGCAGATGGGATTGACTGGAATCTCTACTGGTAAATATTAATAAAACTTTGCATGTCAGCAGTGAGACATTCACACACAGCACAGGAGAGCTGTGAGTAGATCTAAAAAAATGATGGGAAAAGAGAGATAAGAGTATTTTCTGAGGAGCAGGCTGCTGGCAGTGTTGTCATCCAGTGTTGTCAAGGAGAAGTGGTTCCCTTTCTTGACATCTTCCCTCATTATGTTGAGAATGTATCTCAGAGTAAATCTGTAGATGATGAAAAAGACCTGTTTCTTATTGTTATTTCCTTTTTGTTTTTCATCCTTTCTTTGGAAGTTCTTTCACCTGTGCTAACTTTTATTAAAATTTGAGTTACATGGTGGCTTGTCTGCACCTTCTCATTCTGACACTCATCTGAACTTTTTTAACCAGCCTTGTTTACCACTAAACTTCCCTGGACAATGTGAGGAAGGTGTTTGTAGCCTTCAAGAAGTCCTTTATTCATGTTGCACCTGCAAAAGTCACAAGAGGAAATAATGAGCATTTTGTTCACATGAATTTCTACAAAAATGCCATCCATCAGTGTGCTTCTAAGAGAGCAGACTTTTCTAACAGCTTTAATTGCACAGTGTAAAGAATTTACTGCAAAGAAAAAGGGACTCTCAGATGGTTGTTTTTTCACCATGGAGTATTCAAGTTCTTCTGAAGACCACATATAACTTACTAGAAAGCTTAGAAATACTTTATTATTTTCTTTTCAGGAGTGTAAAAAAGTATTCTAAAGTACATGTATCGACTGAACACAGATTTACTGCTACTGGCTCTTTGTAAGGCAGCCGGAATGAGGCTGCTCGTGTACATAAATGAGTCCAGCTGGTACATTTACTGGCAGCTTTATAAGAACACCTCCAGAACTGCTGAATGCTTGTGAAAGGTAGGGTATCAAACAAACTAGACTGGACATGTGGGCCAGTTGATGGGCAAGGCACCATAAACCTATCCATAACTAGTGCAGCTGTGACTATAAAACTTTTCAGAAACCCCCCCAAAAATCAGACACACAAACATTTAATGAATTTCAAATGAAAAACCTGGAATGCTTAGAGGGATCACGTAATGATTTTGGGGGAGTCCATTATAGGTCACACTTAAAACAAGAAGTGAGGTTTAGTAGTTAATATATTTTGTTGCTTCCTTTAATCAGGCTCAATTAAAATTTCCCAGCAACAATTAACTTTCTATTTTTAAAATCACATTTCAGAGTGCAGCCTGGTATTAATATCCAACAAAACAAGGGGACCTCTTTAATATTGCTGCCAAGAGAGTGGTAGCATTGTGGTTCAAAGGCAAGCTTTACGTATTTGTGTTAAACAGAGAAAGCAAAGCCATTTGCCTCATGTGTAATAAAAGCGTATCTGAAATTTATTCTTCCTCTAGCAGTGAAGTGCCTACATCTGGTCACTGCAGTGCCCCTCAATGAAAGTTTATGTCCTCAGGATCAATTGTTTAATTTATTTACTTTTTTTCCACCCCAAGCGTCAGCCATTGGTAGTCAAACCCTGAGGACTGATTGCAATATGTTATCATCTGCACCTTTCCTTTACATGAACAGGCAAATGGGAACTCGATATTTTATAGACATAGCAAGGTGTTTGTAGAGATGCCTGTTGTGAGTGCACAGTAGTAGTATCTCTTCAAGTTCTGAAAGAACCAAGTAAACTTTATGAACCTGGTCTAAGACATATCTGACCATAGACCTCAGATTGGTTCAAAGATAGTGAGCAAAATGGGAAATATTTCCCATCAAAGGTCCAGAGAAAACATTTCAGTATAGTAGCAGTGGACTAAAGAAGCAAAACTTTGTATGGGCAGTACGGGCACACAAGATTTATTTGTAGCACAGTTCTTGGGCAATGGCACTGAAGAATATCACAGTGATTACAGCCTGCACATCATCTTTGCTTAGCTTCATATGCCTTTTTTAGGATGGCAAATTGTCCCATCCCCTTTTGCTCCATGGGATGCTAAACAGCCCAGTCAGGCCCCACATGCAGTGGTAGCTCAGGGGCCATCATGAGATCCAGTCCTCCATACCTAGCCTGAGCCATGAAAACCACTGGTTTTTGCAGCCAGATAAAAGGTATGTTTGTCGCTCTTTGGAAGACTGCCAGAGCCCATGTTTCTGAAGGACTCACAGCCTAAGTCTCCACAGAGTTTGGAAGCTACTTCACAATTCCTGAGGTGGTACTGCTGAGACAGATGAAATTACTCTGGGGACTGTCATTAAGATTAAAATGTTCTGCAAATGGAACCTGGCTAGAGCAGACAGGACAAGCCTCTATAATAAAAAGGAGATAAAAACTGTTTTGGAGGACCTTTCTGCCTGTGTTACATTATGGGAAATGGCTGTATTTCATTCTGATCTAAAATGCTCTCTTAATACATCCTCAGGAACATCTGTGTGTGGAGAATGAAGACAGAGCATATCCTCTTGCAGCATGCTAATGTTCAGGCACCATTCAGAACATCTTCTCCATGCACAGTTCAGCTGCTCACACCTATTACAAGCCAGACAATTTTCACACAATAAGGTTGTCCAGAGACAACAATTTTGAGACTATCAAATCATATCGAGAATATATTTTTCATCAAGAATGCTCACTTTTTATTACACTGACATGTTACAGTCATCAGCTTCCAGGGTAGGACAGCCAGGGGAGTAAAAGTAGCTGAGAGGGCTGCAGTTTCCCTGTTCTACGCAGATTCAGTGGAATGAGTGAAACATAAAATAGTTGTCAGTTTGTTTTCTAAATAAACCTGTTGATAAACTACTCCCTGAAACAGAATCATAGATCAATTTATCCCATGCTTCAGCTTCTCAACTACTCAGCTATGACCTGCAAGGCTTCTTCTGTAACAAGCAAGTGCTGAGAAAATACATAAATTTCAAAAGCAACTCTTTTTATCTGCCTGGACTTTTTAACCTTTATTTTCTTCTATTCCTGGCAATCAGAACTCTCTATTTTTATTCTTATCCTATTATTGTTGGACTGGATCAGCAGCAGAACAATACAATGCAACTCTGAGAGAGCTATGTTTATTTATGCTGGCTGTGGGCTGGCCTCAAAGCATACAAATACCAAAAGGTTTGACTCAGTAATAAATATTACTGCTAAGATCCTTCCCCTTCGTTGGGTTTTTTGCCCTGGCAGAAGCAAAAGAAAGGGAGGAAAGTGCATTGTTTACCTCAAACTACAGGCCAAATTCCAAATTTTCATTTCCTGCTGCTAAAGCATAAATTGTGGGGAAAGACCAGTTTTGCATAGGCTTGAAAAGGCTATCTCCAGCAGAACCCCTGCTCAGGCTCTGTCAGAGTCAGGCCATGTTAGTTATCTCCCTTTAGCATTTTGGATTTGGATTACAATTTCTTCTGCTTCAGCTGACAGACCATCTTAAAGTCCCATGCTGGATTAGTAGTGATAATCTTTCCTTCTTTGGATGAAGTCCACAACGGTGTAAACATGGCCAGTCTCTTATCTCACATAGTCCCTGCCTAATTCACCCTCAATGCAGACATCTATTTATTTGCTGTCAAAAGCTGTGACTTGTCTTAAATACAGGACGAGTTTCTTGGGAACTGCAAACCACCCGGACAGTTTTAAAGATTATGTGTGAACTAGATGATGTGGCTTCAGATGGATTGGCATCATATCCTGCTTATTCACCCAGGTAACTTACCAACTTCCAAGTATCTGCTTGTGATTTTTATTCTGATAATTTCTTCCATCAATTACTTTGTTTCCTCCTGTAAAAGTTTTATTCAAATAGACAAGATTGAAAGTAGCAAGCCACTGATACAGAAGTCTTCTGACTACTGGACAATTGGTGACTCAGTCATCATGAGCTCTCTGATTTCTTTGATCAACATGAGAATTAAAATGTTCTAATGTAATTGCCAAACACTATGAAACCAGCGCACAGCTCATCTCTTCCCCTCCTTCCTGCTATCCTTTCACCACATTAAGAAGATTAATATGAAACATTGCTGCTAGGGTTGACATGAGCTATAATAAGAGTAGTAGTATTGTTTTGAAACATATTTACTGCATCACTCAGTATCTTTGCTAATGTTTGCTCTCTAGATATGATGTCCTTAATAATAATTTACCCGCTCCAATTTACCATCATCATATTTAATTGCGGGTAAAGAAAGGCCTTCAGTCTGCATCCTTGCTGATTTCTCACTTCTTAGAGAAGCAGGGATGATACATGAAGATACTGGAGCGTGGGCAACAGGAGCTACAGTGTGAAGATCTAACACAGTGCTGTGCAGAAATGCTTCCTAAAGAAGAATGCCCCAGATGCTGAGTAAACCATTTAGTGACGTGGACCATGGCCAAACTTCAAATAAATCTGGTTATATACTGTGGAGTCTAATAGGATTTTTACTGGCCTTTGCATCTGACACCATTTCTGTGAAACCGTACACTTTAAGGAGAGCTTTTTCTCTATTTCTCCATTACTGGCACCAAAATACTCCTATGGCACGTTGGTAACAGTTTTTCCTTCAAGTGAAATTTTAGAGGTCACTGTGCTGGACAATCTCAGACACCAGTCCAAGAATCTGTCCTGAGATATCTTTCCAAGTCATAACCTGGCTGCGTTTGTTTCGCACACACAAAAAATTTAGGTGCACGTCTATTTGTATCACCCTGTAACAAGAGTAACTTGCTGAAGACTGGCATTGATTGTGTTGGTATCGTAAATATCTCAGCAAAATGACATTGCAACCCACACTACTACAATGTGGTTTGCTAATCCAGCAGTGTGTTTTTCTTACTCTGTGATTTATGTCAAGGCTGTATCAATCAAGGATTGTAAATGCATAAATCTAATTGGTTTTGTGATTTGTTTTTGGAGAGTGCACTGAATACTAGCTGCAATAACACACTCCAGGCTACACATTTCCAGAGGATTACTGAACTTATTACTCTACTTGGGTGGTTAGTCAGTCAGTCACACAAATACCTTTATAACACTGCATATATAGGGCCATATTTTTATGGTATAGTATATGAAAGAGATAATTTCAATGGATAACGGCCTCCCACCACTTCATAAATGCTGAGGCAAAATCAGGACTTTATTGAAAAAGGAAATTGATCTCAAGACAATATTCTATTGCAGTTGCTGAAGATCACAGGTATGTTATTACAATAACTTCAGCCTACTATATGACAGATGAAGGCAGGCTAATTCTTGTGGCCTTAAATCTGAAGAAAGAAGCCTAAAGTGTAAGTGAAGCCAAAATGCTCAGCATTCATGGGAAGATGAAGGAGACGGGTTCTGTGTTAATAAATATCCTGCCATGGTGCTACTGCACTACTCCTGTGTGCAGCTGAAGGAGGAAAGACTAACAGGGCATTCATTTGAGTGCAACAGGTAGAATGGATATAATGGATAAAGTCTGAGATCTAGTGAAAAAATGGGAATTTTCTCCTAGGATCCTAACCTACATCCTTTGCTAGTTTCAAGTCCTGCAGATGCCTATTCATGACATTTCTCAGAGACAATGACTGAACATCAGGCAAAGGCAAAAGCCTGTTTACACTCTGTGCAGACACCCTCACACAGACATGCATGGTTGTGCAGCACAGCTGGACCATGGCTTTGCACCTCTGTCAGCCACAGTCCTGCGTGTGGGCTGCGGGAGCCAGGCACACTTACTTCTGCTAACTTACTGTCTTCAGCTGGGCTGCCGTGCATGCCATACAATTAGGGGCCAATCAATCTCAGAAATACATATCTGATGATGTCCTGCCTCTTGAGCAAGAGAAGGGAGTATAGGAATTTTTGCATCGGATCTGTGGGTTAGGTCTGACCATGATCCCTGACAGGTGCTCAGCAGATGCCAGCGTACCAGTTGGCAGATGTGGGATAATCTCTACTCCACACGCATTAGGCCTCATCCTGATCTCAGGCTTAAACTCTGAATCAAGATGTTTAATGGCTGGATTGCTTCCAGTGGGCCAATATTATTTATGTAACTGAACTGGGGTTTGTCCACACAGCAAGATAAAAGCAGGAGGGCATCATTTTCTGGAAGCACTGGGTTAGCACAGGGACTGCAGCCAGGTCAAGGGAGTGACCCCTTTATACCAAGTGGACTAGATGGCTGAGTCAGGCCCTGACCCTGAAAAATAATGTCTTTTAAGCAATCCCACTGAGTTTTCCCAAGGAACTGGAGTGTTTCCATGATATTTCCAGTGTTTTAGTTCCCTGGCCAGCTCAGACTATGATGCATGCAAATGGCAGGAGCCCTTCCAGTGCCTGGTGCCAGGCACCTCCCTGTCCTCGTGTCCCTGCTCCTCAGTGGGATGGCAGCTGTGCCCCAAGAGTCTTGCCTCCGCTGGTGCACTTCCTTCTGGATCCAGATTGCAGGGAGGGACAGGATCTGCCAGTTTTCCTTGACACAAAAGCCTGTGTCAGGAGTATGCAGGGCCTCGAGCACAGGTTTTAGAACAGATACACTCTAACCTTGCAATGCATACAGTGATAGGACTTAGAAGGTTGTTTTGCCAGGTTTAGGTAATCAATTGTCTTGTTGGGAGAAGTGCAGCAGGTACAGTAATACCAGACAGGTGTTTATTAATACTAGAACCATACTTCGTCACGGCATTTGATCTCATCAGCTCCTGATGTTGCCTCCTTAGCAGAGACAATTGCCAACTGACATCCTTTGTTTGGCACATGAATCTCTTGTATGTCACCTCCCTGCTCACAGGTGCTAAAATGAAACAGAAAGGGAAAGGTAGGGTTTACAAGGTTGTATATGCTGGGCAGTGGGAAAACTGAGTGAGGTTGGCCTCATTTTCCATTCCAAGCACTCATGGGCATGATTTGGGTGGGTGCCTTGGATGACAGATACTAGGGGGAACACTGATGAGGGGCCCCTAACTTCTAGGTGGCATAGCAGGATTACAGGCCTTGGGGGCTCCTTTTCAACCTTGTTGGATTTGATAGAAGTGTCATTTTAAGATGATGTCTGGAAAGGCCCATGGAAGGAGCTTAAAGCTGTAAGATATGGGGTGGAACAGGAAGTGTAGCCACTTGCAACCCAAAGTGGCAAAGATTTATGTGTGTGTTTGATTTTACACATGCGATCAAGAGGCCGGAGAGAGACTGGTAGACTTAGAGGACTTAGAGGATTTTGAATCAGATGCATGAATGTTTCAACCACCCAAATGTGACAGGCATGGAGTCATAAATATATGCCTTCTTTCTTTTTTTCTTTCTTTTTTTCAGAACTTGGTATGAACAAATAAAATTCCTGTTCCTGTATCTATTTTACCAAATTAACCCTTCATGGATTTTTTTATGGTTGCTGTTCTCCAATAATAAAACAGTTCTGCTATCAATATATATTCAAAGACAACTCCCTTTAGACTACCCAAATTGTTGGGGTTTTTTTGAAACATGCTGCAGTGTTAAGATGCTATTCTTAAAATACATGCTATATATTAAACATATGGATCCTTGAGGAATTTGTCTTCCTTCCTGTCTAGTTGAGGGATTATTGAATAGTTACAGCCCAAGTTTGATGCTGTAATTCAGCAGAATTTAGGGTAGCTCTTGGGGTGGTTAACGATAGATGTTTTGGCAATACAGAGACTACTGGAATAGTTTGGTGGTTTGGGGTTTTTTTTTATCATTATGGCATCCAGTTTTGCAAAATTTGCAAGTTATTTCCAGAGAGATGGAATGAAGGGAAGAGCAGAAATATATTTGTGCCTTTGGAGGAAAAATATTTTTTATTCATGGTGCAATAGCTTAGTGAAATTTCATCATAGGTGAAAGTTTAAGGAGAGCTCTTAAAGGATAAAAAATTTTCAGGCAATGTGCAACCTGGAGCACTGCTGAAGGGATGCCAGTCGTCTCAGCTGCTTGCTGCCAGTGCAAAGCCCACCTAGGCTTGGTGCAGACAGAGATTTCACCATGGGGTGGTTACTTGGTGTGACATTCAGTGACCAGCAATGCTGGTTCCTTTTGGTAGGTGTGTGACTCACCGAGCTCCTGCCTGTTATTGCCATGTTTGGTAAAGGCAGGAGTCCCACAGGCTTAAAGCTAGACCCTAATGGATGGAGGAAGTGAGCCCTCTTCCTCCAAATAGCAGCCAGTGTGTGAGTTACTACAAGTGTAAGGCAGGTGGGAAACAAAATAAAAAAGAAACAAAAAACAAACAAATAAACAAAAAACAAAGAAATAAAAAAAAATCACTGTAAATGCATTGATCCATGCACAGAGTGACTTCCACAAGACAAATCCTGCGTGCACAATTATATACCTGCATTATAACACAAGAAGTCCCTTCTCTCAAGTACCTGTTTCACAACCTTCAAGAGGAGACCAGCTCTGTAAGCCAGAAACTGCAGCCATGAACCTATTCTGCAAACCTTAGGAGAAGGATGGGAAATTCTCGCCCTTTCATGGCTGCAAAGAGAGCAGACATTTGTATCTCTATGTAAAAATCTTTTGGATTTCTTTATGTATTATAATTCAGAGCCTGCAGAGCCTTTATTCTACTCTTAAAACAAGGTCAATAGAAGAAATGGAAATGATGGGTGTACTCACCTGTTCCTTGTGTTGTTATTCTTCTCATTTCTACTAGATCTCACCTCAGAAATGATATCTGTCTCACCTACTTGACAAATCTGCTTTCCTAGCTACTGTGTTTGGTGTGTTGGCTATGTGGTAATATTTTTTCTTTGTAAATCTCATACAAATTGACTCCATTGTAGTATCAGAAAAAATGTCTGAAACACTTTCATTGACACAGGAAACTTCCACAAGACCTTTCATAAACAAGGAAATTAGCTGTAATTTTAAAGTATGGGCCTTTTGTGAGATTACTTTTTTCTGATTTTATTCTGACACTGCTTCTAAAGTATCTCATTTATCACTAACCAGGTAGAATATTCTTTTTGTGTGTGTGATTTTACAATGATATATGTATAGACATAAATAATTTCAGGAGCCAAAAAAATGCCAGGAAAATTATTACTTCCAGCGCTAGTGTTGAAACAGTGCCAAGCCTAAAGTTTTGTAAATTAGGCTGTAAGTGTGAAATCCCTCCAGCTGTTAAAAGTATTCCATATCTAATTATATGCACAGTTTTTCAGACAATTCTCTCCATTTGGATAATCCTGAAATTACATACTGTATGCCTGGAAGTGAGGGCCACATGTGTTCTGTGAAAACATCCAAAAACATAAAGAAAGCAAATAGTCAAAACAGATAAGCCACATTTTTGTATGGTTTTGTATGGTTTTGTCAGTGTTTTCCTATGAGGCTTGCTTTGTTTTCAAAACATTTCTTCCTAAACATCATTTACTGTAATGTGCCCACCCTGTCATTCCAGATGCTGCCAACAGTTATATGTAAGGAAGTGACTATTTTTTCAACCTATTTGTAAGGGAGGCTAAAACAACAGCTGCATGAGAGCAGCAAAGCATAAAAAGAAGAGGAACCTTTTTTTGCTCCAGCCTTCAGAAAGCAACTGTGAAAGCGCTTTGTGAGCACCAAACAGTATAGTCAGAAAGGGGATAAGCTCTACATTTTGTGGAATAACTTAACCAGACTGATAGGAATTTTATTTTTTAAATTAGTTACAAAACTTCCTGGCTGTATCTGATCCTCTGCATTTTCATATTGCAACAAAAGTTATTATCATCTTTGTAACTCCTTAGTAAAGATACTCAGTGCAATCTCCTGAATAGGAGCCTAGTAAAAGAAGCATTCAATAAAAAAACTGTGCCTTAAAAAGAGCAAAATGTTGACAAGACTGGGAAGATGCAAAAATCATTTGCCTTCAAAAACATTTGCCATCATACTTTCATTGTTCTCCTCTGGCTATGTTACATTTCTATATATTCCCTAGACAGAAACTTTTATGTGTGTATGTGTATCTGTATATATGAAGCTTTATTTATTCCTTTGTTGTACATCTGAAATTTTCTGAAACAAATATATGTTCTCCAAGATCATGGTTCCTATTGAAGACCCATCCTGTGTAGCTTTTGGTTTGAACATACTTAGACTGCATACATATTTTAGTAATTTTAACTAAAAGCAAACAAACAAAAAAGTAAGCAATTTACCCAATCTATTGTCCCATATGAAAAATATAATTTTCATTCAAAGGTTCTTTGGACCCCAACCCTGTGGTATTTGACAACACATACAGTTGGCAGCCTGGACTGTCTCACCCATTTTGCAATTTAAATAGGTCAGGAGTTAAATGCATTGAATTAAAAATACTGATGAAAGACTGAGTAGATCACCCAAGTAAATTTGCACTACCTTGCAAGGTAAACTGCTTTATTACAAATACAACTAGCAGGAGTGGCACCCCAGCACCAAACTCATGGAAAATTCCACAATGTATTACAAGCAGGGATAGCTTTTCACTCCTTTAACTGGGACGTTTCTCTGCAGGAAAAAGTGACTGCCCATCCCCAACAAGGACTCTTGTCCCACTGCAGTTTCCTTCTGTGCCCTGTGGTGCACCCATTCTGGACCACTCAGGGACTTGGAGCTGAGGGATGCCCAGAAGAATCAAGCTGCAGAAAGGTTCCATCTCTCTGATTCCCCAAGCCAGCCTGACCCTCTGCTGCTCTTAGTTTTGCCAAGTGGGGAAGAGTAGAGAGCAGAGAGAAATGTCAGCAAGGAATAAATGTTGTGTAGGGAAAGAGCACATGTGAGAGACAGCCTGTGGGACTCCAGAGGCACAAGGGACAGAGAATGTAAATTCTGGGGAATGTACCTGACAACACAGGAGTGCTCAGTTTTTATTTTATGAAAGACAAGTATAGACATTTAGCTCAAAAAGGCTTTGAAAATTAATGCAGATAGTAAGAAAAAATAGTGAGATTTTCAAGTTGCTAAAGGAAAGAGCTCTGTACAGCATATCTTCTCTCCATATCTTGGTCTGGTGTGGAGTTGCTGTGCTGCACCCATGGACTGCTGCTCTCCTCCTCGCTGGGGTCTGCACCATCTGGAGCCATGCCAGACAAACCTGAAGATATTCTGAAGCTCAGTGAAAAGCATGGTGGCTACCTGCCCTCCTGATATGTGTTAAGCAGAGATGGAAAGCATTTTGAATTTTCCAGAACTTTCTGCCTCTGGCAAGGCCAGGAAGTGTCATGACTAATATTCTTTGGAGATCTCTGATCTGCAAAGGCAGGGCTCACCACAACCAGAAAGCAGAGCAGTGTTAAGAGTTGCAGGAGCAGAAAACACTTTTACAACCTTGCATGACACATCTATGGGTTTGCACACAGCCAAGGTTGAGCTAAGTCAGAATTACTGATGTGCCTACACACGTGAACAAATGGAAAAGTTTTGAGGGTTGAAATGTTCTGAAGTAAAAACATTTGGTACGTTGACCCAAGGGTCCATTTATTATTCAGCTTCTTCTGTTCTACCAAGTTTGACATTGAGTTGAAAATAAAATTTTGAATAATGCTTTCACCCTGGACTTGATTTTATTTTTTGCTGTGCTCTAGTAACTTTTGAGTAATCCTGTTGATGAGTCTTTTTAACACTCAGAACACTGCAGAACTGACCTAGCTGTTCTCAACAAGGCCAAATTGTTCTCAACACAATCTCATGGTAATTAGCATATTTTTGTGAAGGATCTTGTTAACTCATTTTCAGATAGAAAATATTCAAGTGATAATTTAAAAGAACTGGACAGAAATGTTGTTCTTATTTTAATGATCTTACCCTGATTTAGAATATCCCACCCGTGTTTTTACATGCAGTCACAGTATATATTTTGCTTTCCATGATTCCCATTCATTAAAAAAAAAAGAAACAAAAAACCAAAACCCCAAGCCATCACCAGCATATACATCTGGACTGCAAAACCACAGCATTCCAGGCAAATCCAGTGGTGTAGTCCTGCCAGAGGGCCTCAGGAGTGCACACGTATGCTGTGCAGTCAATGTAAAATCACTTCAGTGTTCATGCAAATGAAATTTGCTTGGTTGTTGACAATCAGCTCTATCTAACACACGGTATATTTTGTAGTTTTGGTTACTAACCTATGAAAAAGATTGTTGGAAGGGTTTGTTGGTTGTTTTGATTTAATTCCAATACATAAGAACATCTTTGTTTTGCTGCTGCTCTGGTTAATCATTGCCACATTGTTGGATTTCCTTGATTGGTTTATATGTATTATATTTCAGTTTTCTAATTCTAAGAGGGTGTTTTATTTATTTTCTTGCCACAAACAATAAACACCCATAAAATGTGTAGATAAGGAGAGCAGTACAGGACAATACCCTGCTATAAACCAGCAGTGAAATAAAAGTGCATAGAGATGCTGTGCCAAGTAAACTAAGGTGATGCCTTAAGACTTAATGCACAGGAGCTGGGGCAGTTGGGCACATTAACGTTTTAATCTGATCAAGCTCCCATCCAAAAGCTGTGGTTTAAAACCCTGGCAAGATGACTCAGGGTATTTTTGCCAGGGACAGGCATCAGGCCTTCAGCATTAAAACGAGCCTGCCATTTACAGCACACTATGTCAACAAATGCTTTCCAGGAGACCTAAATAAACCAGGGATGTTTGCAGGAGCAGAAGGAATATGAAAATGTCTACAAAGGCTAAGTGTCAGGGAAGTTTGCAACTAGCTAGGGTGCTCTTCACCCATTCACTGCCATAAATGGAAAAATTGACATTTCCTTGGATCAAATCCATTTCAGTTCAAATATTAATCTTTATATTACAATATATAAAGTATAAAATCAAAACCGACTTTTTGTGGCAAAACTCAAAAGCATATGTATCTTGTCATTCACTTTGGAAACAAAATGTTTTTAAAATCTGCACATTCCATAGAAACTTTTGATCTTGACAGAGCAGCATATCTATTAAAAAATTTATAGCAAAAACCACTATGTAGCTATGTGTAGCCAGAATAAAAACTCATTTGACTTTGCCTTTTGCCTTGCGTGTAAATATTTTTCCTTTCCGTAGCATATGTTTATGCCACTTTCTTTAAATTTGAAAGTGTTACATCCCAGTCCCGCCACTTGCTCTTTGTGAGTCTGTTATTGCACCTATGTATCCTTTGAAGTCATGCCTGTTCAGTAGATTAGTCAAGCATATGTGACAAATAGATTTTCTTTGTGAAATATATTATCTAATAAATCTTTGATATATGACAAAATCACTGGTGTGTTTCTGGTTGCCTTCAGTCTTCCTTTGAGATCAGAACAGGAATGTTTTGATAAAATAATCAATCAAATACATCATAACTTTTTCTATCAAACTTTAATGTTTCAAGTGTGTATTAACCTCTACTACAGTAAAGGATAACAAAAAATCTTTTCCCAGATTTTAAAAAATACTTTCAGTACCAAAGAACTGCAGCCATCTAAATCTTACAAGTCCATTTTTCATGGGCAATGAAAGTGTAATTGCTGCAACGTTTACATATTTGGCAACTGCCACAGTGAGTTCTTAAAGCTCCAGAAAATGGATAATGTAGAAGTTCTCAAAAAAGAACATAACTAATCATAGGATAAACAAAACTATAAAATTACTTCTCTCAATTTGAAACGTGGCAGATAACTTTAAAGAGAAAAGAAAAGCATAAATTTATTCTGTATGTTGTGATGATGTTTATATAGAGTAGGTTCTGTATAGCTTCTGTGAAATAGGTTCTGTTGGTGCCAATATGTTCTATGTCCTTAATTCAATGAAATGCTTGTTTCTTTGATGATTTTCCTTTTTTATGTTGAAAGTAAAGAGCTGTAACAAAATTGGAGACAATAGCACAGTCCTTCCTCTGAGGCTTGCAAGTGTCAAGTTGGCAGGAGGACGTCAGGAACTGGCAGATCCTTTATAATGCTAGAAACTGGGAACAACTTTCTTGTTCCTAGCTGCATTCAGTTCAAGTCCTGCCCCAAGTTTGTATCGGAGCTGTACATGGGGTCCAAGGATGAGATGCTGAGCACAGGTTCTCCTGAGGGTCCTGTCCCCTCCTGTCACACAGGGCTGCCCCATAGCTCTTTCTGTGCACCACATGCTCTGGAGCCAGCTCCTCACCTGTTGCTGAGTGCATGTTGAATTGTACATGTGGGGCGGGGATTGACTGTCTCCACTCAAGACACCAGAGTTCACTGTGTACATCTAAGCTGCTTAATGGTCCTTCCCATTCATCTTGTCCTGAGATCCCTATCTCAGATAAAGCAGATTATTTGCCTCTTATTTCTTTCTACTGCCCATAAAGGAGGCTTGATATGGCCAGCTAAGAGCTGGGCTGGGTCTGCATTAGAAAATATATTGAAGTATCCTCTTCAATAACAAAGCAGTTTTGGTGCTCAGCCCCCAGAATCAGTACTGCATGCTCACGGGATTCACTTCAAAACCACACTGCTGCCTGCAACTAAAATGCTGATGTAGACACAGTTTTGACCAGCCAACTTTCATAAGTCTAAAAAAACATCAGGTAAATCTTGACTGATGAACATCAATTTGGACCTTACCTAAACACCTGACTCTTCACGGATGCATTTTGAGACAAACCAAACTAAAGGAAAAGAACATCACCCTTTTTTTAGGTTCAGGTGCAGCAGTTAAATGGTCTGTCCTTGTCTTAATCGCTGAGGGGATGTAGAAGCCATGTACTTTTTGGGGGACCTTCAGGATTATCAATATTCCTGTTGGTGAAAGAAAAGCAATGGGGAACTGAAAAGATCATATAAAAATAAGAATCTATTAAAAATGCACCATTATGGTTTATAGTACCTGTTCTTACAAATCACCTGAGGGGAGGGGAAAATTTACATTTAAAATTATGTATGGAGCACAGGTATTTAATATACAGGACAGTGTACTCTCTGAGTAAACCATGGAGTTGAGCTGAAGTAGCATAAACCTTTGAAGTAGCAGCTTTAATTCCTTATTCATCCTTCTCCAGTGACTAAGATATATCTTAATGTAACTACAGAAAAGCTGTGAAAAATAGTTTGTTGGAAGAGGTAGGCAGTAAAGGTAGAGATATGCAGCCATTATCTGGCTAAACTGTACTTTCTAAGCCTATATGCCAGGAACTTCCTTGGAAACTGTGCATACATTGTGTGTACGCCTGCAAAGCCGTGTGTAACAGAGCCCTGGGTATTGGATTACATCTGCACATCCTTATCTGTCTGCCATGGCTTCTGCATCTTTAGAGTAGGAAGATGTATCCTTGTATCTCTTTCTAGTATAATTTGCAGGGCTGCTCGGTCATAGGAGAAGGGCTTTGGTTCCACTTGAATCATAATTTTTTAATTAGAAAAAAAATCTCTGAGCATGATTTCATCTGCTCTAGCAGGCAGATCAGCTATTTATACACATAGACATACATTTCCCTTTATCTAATGAGTATGCCATGTTGTGGTCTCTGGCTGCATGGCCCAGCCCAAGATTCTTTGAAGCCAAGGGAAAGACATTTGTTCATTTGGCAGCAGAAGGACCAGGCTAAGATATAAAAAATAGTGTAAAAAGGCCTTCCCTGTAGAATTCCAGGTCTTGTTTGAAGGAAGTAGCGCTAAATATTTCACAAGAAAGCCTGATCCTGCCATCTAATTTTAGACATGATGTAATAGGAGCATGTACTAAACAACAGGAGAGAAGGAGGGGAATTAAGGACAAGGATAGAAGTAATAAGAGCATGTCTTTCTCTGGCCTTGTTATTTGTGCATATTGGTAGCTCTGCTGAATGGGAAGATGTAGTTATTGACTTATTTATTTAGGACTTATTTTGTCTTAGGTAGTAATAATAGGTGGAGACTATGCCTGCTGTTGTGAAACTTATTTTCTCCTTTCCTGAAGGACAGTTTCTTTACAAGTATAACGAATAATATGCATAATGTATAAAGTGTTCTGGACATTGGTGCTGACTCCCTCTGTCAGATCCTGTCCAGCCCCCACCACCCAACAACACTTGCTTCATGTACGTGGCAGATAGGAAGGAGTAGGCAGAGCGGGACCAAGCTTGTGAGAGAGCTTTATTTCTCCTCTCACACACTAGGTCACAAAGTACAGCCCTCAGCTTAGTCCTGGAGGGGAGTACTGGGAGCAGTTGCTGCAGAGGACCTCACAGAAGGCCTGTGCTGGCTGGGAAGAGGGCAGGGTGTGGAAACTGCAGGCATTTGGGGTGCAAAAGCACAGTGGCACCAGCACCCTTGGTGACCAGGAAGACCACTGTTTTCATGTCTGCTACAAGTCTCTGTTTCCATGGCTTGGGGGTGAATAATGCCAGTTTCCACTTGCAAAATAAACCAGTTCTTTCTTCAAATGAGCCTGTGTTCCCGGCCCACACCTACAGCAAGTGTGTGTGCTGGATTAAGCGTGGTTCTCGTAATGTGGGAGATGCTGCTTTGCACAGAAATCCATGGAATGGCATTCTTTCTTCAAGTGGATTTTGCAGTTCGGTGCAAGCCAAATCAAACATTAATAACATTCAATCAACATTTCCATATGTAGATATTTTTATCAAACCACAGTCTCTTTCATTGTTATTTTTCAGTATCGCTTTGGTCTCTTGCACATATTATATATTGACCAAAGTAAATAGCAGTGTAGCTTTATGAAATGTTGCTTCACATTTATGGGTATTTTTAAAAGTTACTGATTTTGTTACTCTTGCCAGTACCAGTAAATGTGTTTGAAGTCCTTCACATGTTGCTTTGTTTATAGTAGAAACACCACATTTTGCTGAGGAGCACATCTCCCTATTAAAAAAAAAAAAAAAAAAAAAAAAAAAANAAAAAAAAAAAAAAAAGAAGCTGAAGTTTTATTAAATAAAAGGATTCAGAAGACTCAGTTGCTCCAAAACATTTGTGTGCAAGAAAAAAACATTTGTGTCCATTTTTGTTAATGATCTCATGAGTTTTACAAGTTAAAACTGAAAGCAAAGAAACCAGGACTGATGCTTAACTGGCAAGAAGCCAGTACAATGAAATTAATAACATATGTTGAAGGACCCATTTGTAACAATTTTTCCATTTAAAAAAAAAAAAAAAGTGGCAGCTTAAAACCACTGACAAGACTGTCTTTTCTTTTTTCTTTTCTTTCTCTTCTTCCCTTCCCCCTTTCCCTTCACTACATAGGCCACTTTGGCTTATGTCCAACTGCGCAGTACCAAACTTGTCTCAGAGTTCAGATTAATGCTTTATGCAATTTTAAGTGATCCCCTTGCAGCTGCTGCTCAGGGAAATATTGTACTGGACATGTTTGCTCTGACGAACCGGTGGCAAAACCACAGATGCAGCAGCCATCCCCTGGCAAGTAACAGATGTGGCGTATGCTGTGCTCAGCCCATCCCCAGCACCTACCTTACTCCTGAGCAATGTGTGGGGCACTGACCCAGCTCACTGCCATCCATGCACAAATTCAGCCTTAAAGCACTTGGCTGGTGAGATTTTTGTCTTGATAGTTCTCTTGTCACATGCAAGCAAATCTTTTTTATTGATCCCTGCAGTTAAGGTTGAGAAGTGAGGACCTTGGCCTAAAGAAGGCTGCCTCTGGGATATGTCACCTCCCTGTATTTTTATCTTCCTTCTCAGCCACTGTGTGTTTTCATTGCTCTTGGGTTTGGTTTCTTTCCCCTCTCCCTCTAGAGACTGTGTTGTATGTCCTTTGGGGCAAAGAACTCCCTCTTGCTAAGTTCCCTGTCACATTTTCTATGTGAAACTCCAGGCACCCAGGGGCTTCCTGGCCATGCTGGGATTCTCCCACTAAGAGTGTTGAGTGCCTTCAACAGGATGCACAAGCACAAATTGTTTTGGTCATTAGAGCTGACAGGAGGAAAGCATTGTGATTTGAGAAATCGCTGCTTGGCATAGGGGAGACACCTTGGGTTTTCAAACTGGCCAGGGAGTTGGGTAGGTTCAATAAGGATACCCTGGTGGTTTATAACCAGGGTACAGGGAATTACAGGAGAATTCCCAGCTGTGGGAGTGAAGTGGGATGCCTGGAAATAACTAGGGTATGGGAAAGTGAGTGAGCTCATAAGGTAAGGAAGTTAATGAAGCTGTAGATGTCCAACAGGTTGGAGGCATTGAATGACAATGAAGAGTATTTGGGGAGTGAAGCATCACTTTGCCTACTTGGTGGTGACATGAAGCAGGCAAAATAAGGAAAAAGAGAGTTAAAATTGCCAGATACTATAAATGAAATTAAAGCTTTCAAGGCAATTAGTGTCCATAGTGGGCTGGGAAAAAAAGTTAAAGCCTTTATAATACTGAACTGAATTCCTCTTTGTGTAATTTCACTGACTTCAGTGGCTTGTACAGGGTGGTACTGCTCTGAATTTGGCCCAAAAATCAAAATAAAGTTAAATGCAGCTATCATGCTGTGCCCTGACTTGGAAAGAAATTTCAAGGATTGTGAATAGGAAAATCTTCAGTCATCAGTTCATTGTATGACTTCAGTAGAAAAGGAAAACAGGTGTAGCAGAGTGGGGAAAGAAGACTGACTGTATGAATGAGGAGAGAAATCCAAATTAGTTCCAGTGTTTGGAGACTGTATGAGGTGCTAGCTCCATTTCCTCCACAAAACCGGACATTTCGGGTCTTCTCACAGAAAGTATACCATTGCTCTGGAGATGGAACAATGATTGGAAAACACTGGAGACTAAAGCTGTTTTCCACTGGAGAAGGAAAAACAAGATAACAATGTGCAGTATTTCTATAACTGGTAGACTACCTGGGCTTGGTTGACACCTACAAATATAATTTCTGATAGGCAGAGCGGGTGTTTAAAATACATTTAGCACCAGGAAGAGTGGAAATTTTTCTAAATGTTTTGGTGGTGAGGAGGTATCTAAATCACAGGATATCACAGCAATGACTAACACAGCCATGTAACATTGTTTAATATTTGCATTGCACTCTGCCCAAGGTGCCAGTCAGCTACAGGAACACCTGTGTGCAGAATTGCAGTGTGTCTGTACAGGCTACAGACTACATTTTAAAAAAAAGTGGCTGAAAATTAAGTGCAAAAATGACAATACAGGGGGAAAAAAAAGTGGTTACAGAAATATTTAGAGCATAAAGTAGTTGCTGAGGATATTTTGAAAAGGTGTCCCTTTTCTAACAGGGTAGGCAGGCCAGCTCAGGGCTTTTAGGTATAATGTCTTTACAAGTCCATATGTTACAGTGTCCAGGCATAGAAAATCACCTTCTATTCACTGTGATTTACCACGCATATTCAGGTTTAAGCCATATTCCTAGTAATTTTCACCTCTTTTTTTTTTTGTTATTTTATCTGTTTATTACTGAATCTATTATTCTGTCTTAATCTCTCTGACTTCAGGAGTCTTTTTTTTTCCAAGTTTCAGGAGTAAGTTGAACAAACCACGCTTCTTTGTGCATGTGCATTACTATATCTAAGTTGTAAGGAGCTCTGTGAAATAAAAAAAAAAGTGGCTGAAATCCAGACCTTATTTGAGTCAATAACCAAAACCTCACTGACTGCAACATAGTCAAAATGTTGTGCATGTAGTGAATTATTCACGAGAGCTCAGCTCAGTCATTACCTGCCCTTGTGTCCTTCAGCTGGTCACAGAAAGTGCAGGCACCGCACTTGATTCCTAGCAATTGACTTCCAAAGTTAAATTAATCCACCTTTTAAAAAGAACTCTGTAGAACACCCTTTTCATTTTCAGGGTAGCTCACCGGGAGAAAATGAAACTGAGGCTCCATTATTTTACATTTTACTTTGGCAATTTTTAGCCCCTCTTTTTTTCCCTTGACTTGAAATATGCGTAACATTAACTTATATTCACAGATTTGCAAATCTCTCCTTTTCTATAACCATTAAAACAGTTTTTCTTAGACTTCTGCACATTACATAAAACTGTTTTTATAACAGTAATTTATTAGGTTAAGTTGGAGAGCTTTTACTACTATTTATATAAAAAGACTGGGCTGATTTTGGATCTCTTTAATGTGGCCCTTTAGATGTAGTAGCTCTGACATTAGACCTTTCTGAGAATGTATGCACAGTAGCTTGGTAATGTGCAAAATATGCCAAAGAAGAATATTCCCTTCAGGATAAAAGGGCATTGTTCTCATTCATTATTATACTATGCACAGGAGTAAAAATGCCTCTGCAAATGTCCACAGAAAAAGGGTCTGGTGCCCAAAAGACAGTTTTTGTGGCCTTCTGTGCTGAGATAGATCTGCAGGCCACAGTAAAAAGGCTGGGTCAAACTGGAAAATGATCTGCTGAGCAGAAAGGCTGACTAGAGGCTGTCATAAAACTTTTTCCTTTTAGGAATTTCTGTACTATTCCAGAATCCAACTTTCTTTGTCTTCTTTCAGTTGTTTTGGGGGTTGTACTCTAAAGTTGGGTCAGTGAGGTGATATTAGTTCAAGAGGCCCTAAATTTTAACGTTTACTGAGCTGCACTTGACTCTGGTCAAGTACTCCCTGCTCTTACATTTTTGGGAATTTGTTTAACCTGAATATCAAAGACACAATGTGGCATCACCTCCTGTCATGGAAAACAGTTTCAGAGCTAAAGCTGTGCAGGGAGCTGGAAAATGCAAGCACACAGCCTTTTTTTCAGCTTCTGGTGTTGTATGTCAAATGATTTAATGAGATGTTTGTGGGTTACTTTAACTGGGGCTGAATTCTGGCTTGCACTTCTTTGTGGTCTGGTTTGTAAGTATGGAACCAAGCTACCCAGATGCAAAAGTCAGCACTGCACAGCATGCATGATCTAATATTAGACTCAAGTCATTTTAACTTTTGCTGAACTCTGTTAGCTAGCCACTTCAGGGCAAAACTGCTATAAATAATACAATTTGCAAGGTGTAAATCAAAGCGACAAACACTCATGTTAGCCATTCAGCCTAACAAGGAATCAACTGCTTCATACTGTAGCTCACATGAATATCTAAATTACTTGGAATGCCCCTATGGTTCAGCCTTATGGATGAAGTTGCCTGACAGGTACTAAAAAGCAAAGTGAAAGATTGAGATAAAATACAATTATGTACATTCTTTTGAATGCTTTTGAAATTGCTGAAAATATGAAAAGTGATAATGAACTTTATAAGCACTTCCCACAGTATTTCACAGTCTGTATTTCATTTTCATGTTATAGTAAGTCTTTCAATACAAAATATTTGATTGCCTTTAATTGGTGATTTATTTGCTTTTAATGTGAAATTTATGACTTGACTAATATGCATCAACACATATTTCTGAAAAGTGAGTTTCCCTTTAAAGGAGCACAGGAAGATTTATCATAGAAGTTGTAAGTTTTTTATCTTTTAAAAATGAAAACAGGGTGAGAGTTTTTTAACTAAACTGAAATTAAAAATATGGTTTCCTGAGTGGAAAAACACAACACATACTGAAAAAGAATGCCTAATTTAGGTTTTGTTTGGGGTTTTTTTAGGTCATTAAGTCCTTACATAAAATATATTTTTGGATCGTCTGAATTCCTTATGCAGGAATTCCTGGAAGAACCAAAGGGTGTTAATAAGGACATTATAACACTATCACTTTGGTGCCCGAAATGCTAACTACTATTTCTCATGGAAAAGTCCCTTACAGTCATGGCAAGCACCATGAATTTGATTTGATTCAATCTCTTACAGTTTAGACCAATAAAAGCTGTAGCTTTGTTAATACTTTGTTCAGGTAGGTAGGAAGAGCTAATCTTGTCTCCCAAAGGAGTGTCTTCCCTCCCACTGTCACAGAAATTGGCCTGTCCATACAACCCTTGAATGTACCTGGGGTGACCTGTGAAGTTTCAGGTAATATTCAGACTTGTTCTTGAATCCTAGAGCAGAAAAACTGGCCAGGAAGAGGGAGTTCCATTTGACAGTTCTGTTGTACATTACACAAGGCTTTACATGGAAAAAATATGTAACAAAAGAGTAGTTTCTGAACTCAAAGCTATGAAAAAAACAAATGACAGCACCTTTGCACCTTTGATGACATACAAAGTCTTGTGGCACAGTTTCAACAAAGCACTTTGGCACATGGTCAGTTAGAAGAGGGCAAGTCCCCCTGTGCTCAGCCAAACATTTGAGCATATGCTTAACTTCAACCATGTTAAATGGCTTCACTGAAGTCAAGTGAAAGCAAAATAATTTAGAGTGAGACTTAGACTTCATGTTTCACAGATTGATAGCATATAAGGTCAGGAAGAATCATAATGACCTCCTACGGAATACAGGACCAAAGAGTTTTGCAAGGTGTTCCCAATATGAAATCCATTGCTGCTGCCTGAACTGTAACTGTGCTTTCAGAAAGACAGACAACTTTGATTTAGGAACTTTACAGGAAAGAGAATACATTGTATTCCAAGATAAGACTTTTTTTTAAGCTGTGAAGAACCTTCATTAAAAATAGCTGTATCCTTGAATGCTGATCTAGATTTGTTGAGATCCAGCTTCCATCCATAATAACCATTTCTGTTTAGTTAAAAAGATTCTCCCATTTTCTTTCTACAGAAGTATCATCAGACCATCATTATTCAAATCTTAATCTGCACTTTTCAGTGATTAAATTAAGATGCTTTTTTGTCTTGCTTCTGCGACTGAAGTTTTGTTTGAAACTCTCTTCTGAACATTTGTCAAATAGTCAACATCCTACTTAAATGCCTCCACTCAAAAGGGGAGAGAGCTATCCCAATAATAATCTTACTAGTTTCAGTACTCCCCAGTAGTAAAATTCCTTTGTTTCTATCTGATAGTCTCCTCCCATACATACATCCAGGACAGCATTTGCTGGCTCAGCCTCTCTGTGGCCCTGGGACCTCTTGTTTCTCTGTTTGTACAGGAAAACCACCAAACTCTGTCCTGAGTCACTTTATGCCTATGGACTGTTAACCACTCTGTAAAAACAATCTGTATTTTTCATTCTGAATGAGACATCTTTTAATAAAGGCCAGCATTTCATGTGGCATATAACAATGATACAGATGAGGCCAACTTACAAATCAGCTCATACTTCTGTGTGGTACTGGTATATCTTCATCATTACATATATTTTCCAATTTTGGTGTCATTTGCAATGATTTTATATCCTCTTCTATATCTTTTTAAGGAACTCAATCCTATTGAGCAACAAATTTATGCTACATTTAATCATTACTTATTAAGTATATTTGCTTTTGTGAGATGCATCGCCTGCCAGAGGGGAGGAAGAGAGAATAACATTTGCAATGCTCTTTGCATAGGAATAAAATTAACTGGTCAACCCTATTGAAAGAATGAGCAAAAAAAACACGCAGTGAAAAGTAAAATAGACCATTAAAAAAATCTTTCTTATGAATTAATACTGTTGGTGGCAAATTTTTCATCCTGAACTTAGTTATTCTGCTTTAACATATTCTGCTTTAACAGTAACTATTTCCTTTGGCTTTCATCACATGGCTTTCCATGAGAAAGTGAATTGGGTGATTGTGGGTGAGTTTTCCAGATTTAGAGACTTCAGTTAATATCATGGAGAAGAACTCTTAAAAATATGTGGAGATTAGAGATTCAGTTGATTTCACTGCAGATTGCTGATTGAGAAGAGAAAATGTGACAATGTAGCACTGAGGCATTAATTTTAGCTTAAGATATAGTTATGTCCCAATTGTTTAGTTTTTAATTGCCTTTCTTAAACGTGATTATTTTCCAGCTGGCTTCTTTCCCCTTTCACTTTCTATCTAAATTAGAACTATTGGCACTAGAAATGAAATGGACTCTTACATCATATGTGAAAAACAGGCTCGAGCCTGACTGACTCAAGACTATTTATGCAATCCCTCTCTAACTGGTGAATATCATCACCATCAATATATGAACAGTAAAAGCTCATTACTGGTTGAGATATTTAGTAAAGCACCTTCTAAATACAACCCTGACACTTGAGAGAAAGGAGTTTTATAGTCCTTTAAGTCACTAGCCTCCTTACACAATTTGCTTTCCCTCCTTGAGACTGAGTTTTCAATTTAAAAAACCTAAGAATAATCATCTTACCTTCTTATACGAAGTGCTTTGAGCTCTGTCATGGAAAAGTGCTTTATCAAGCAGAATTATTACGCAGACCCCCTGTAGCTTTAGTTTTTTTAGAAGGTAATTTTAGTTTGGCTAAGGACAATTGTGCGACGACAGGTCACGCCATCCTCTATTGGGCAGCTTCTGGGTGCTTCTGACCATGTACCTCAGCCACACAGAGGAAAACTGGCCTAGGGGACTGGCAGACGGGTTTGTAATTTAAAAGATTAATTTAAACAGAGAAGCAGTCACTTATTTCCCTTTCCAGGAGGTCCAAAACTGAGTGCAAGGAACCATGACATGCTTGGCTTAGTTTTTGTACAAAATCCCCCTCTATCCCTGAGTAGGTGTGTTTTCAAATAGCAATTATTATTCACTGTGGGGGAAGGAAGGAGTGTGAAGTAGATGAACACTGGAGACTCAAACAATGTCCAGAGAACTTTTATCACTGTAGGAGTGCAGGGTGGAAAGCAATAAAGATTGAAATCCTCAACTTTTACCTGAGTTGTAACTTACCAAGTAATACCTTTATCACAATCACACAACCCCAAACTCCCTTCCTGCTTCCTGCTGTTCCTACAGCCTCCAGGGCTTCAGTGGCCTTTGGGTTTTCTTTTCTTTCTTTCTTTCTTTTTTTTTTTTCCTTTAGAAACATATATCTTAAAGTGTTTTCTTTCTTTTTTAATAAAAAATATCAAAGACATATTTATCAATGACTGAGGAGGGAGAGCTGTGGTGCAAGCTATTTTTTAACTAGAACACGCACCATGCTGTGACACACTCATCCAGGAGCAGAAGATTGATGGCTAGACATGTGGAGAGAACTGCCACTGATTGAAATCAGACAACTGCAAGCTGTGAGGGAGATCCAGGGGAAACCATTTTAACCACAGCAGTCCAGTCTTAGCACACTTGGACAGGGGCTTTCCTCTGTCTGAAGTCTGCACTGCAGGACACAAAGAAACTAGGCAGTACACTGAGGCCAAAGGCAAAATATAAAACTGTGACAACGTGGAAGATATATGTGTACATCTCTATCTATCTCACCTCAGCAAATTATTTCCTTCACTAACAGATAATAGATCAGAAATTTCATTTCTCAAGTACCAGTCATCTTCTTACACCCTTCAGATTCTTTCTCAAAGACCAGAAGAAAGAAAAAAAAAAAAAAAAAAAA
>VZSE01013746.1:184485-208260 GCA_013398275.1 Promerops cafer
AAAAAAAGAAAAAGCAAGCTTTCAAATAGGAAAAAAAGAATGGGAATTGTACTAGAAACCTGATTTTCAGAAGTGCTGAGCACCTGGAGTGTCAATTACAGTTCCTGTGAGCTGGAACTGTTCACCATGTCTAAAGACATCAGATTGCTGCCACACAAAATTGTGGTTTACTTAATTCCATTTTGGAAACATACCTCCTCTTTGCTGCAAAAGAGGGAGAAGTGAAAAGCGTGATGTGGAAGGGCATGTTCCCCGGCACCCATCTCCGGGGCTGCCAGGGTGGGTGTTGGTAGCAATTGCACAGCCATGCACTTGCACCGAGACATTTTTATTTCATTACGGGTGTCAGTTTACAGCCATTAGCTAAGCAGATTGGCCTGGACCAAAATGCCTCCTTTTTGTGTGCATGCATGTGTCTTATCACCAGATCTTACTTCCATTATTGAAGTATTTAAAAAAAAAAAAAAAAGAAAGGAAGGAAAGAAAGAAAGAAAGAAAAGACAAGAAAATAAAGGGAGAAAATAAAGGCTTTACTTGCATTATGTTTTGTGGCTTGTCCCTGTCCTCTAGTCAGAACAGTCTGAAATAGGTTTTAT
This sequence comes from Promerops cafer, assembly GCA_013398275.1. Lineage (NCBI taxonomy): Eukaryota > Metazoa > Chordata > Aves > Passeriformes > Nectariniidae > Promerops > Promerops cafer. The sequence goes on from VZSE01013746.1 coordinate 185,082, forward strand.
TGGAAATCGTTACCTAAATTCCAGCACTGAGAAGAATATTGATCTCTTGTACATAATGGTTACCAGACTGCAGAAAGTAGCAGAGAGGGCTCCAAGTGGGCCGACAGAATGTCAGTGACAATTCATTTTTTTTACTAATTAGGATGCTGGTTTAATATCCTGTAAAAGGCACTTAATGCCAGCCTTTTCATAGCATCTGTCCAGCCCTGGCGGTGGCAGGGGGCTGCTCCTGGGGTGGTGGGCTGGCAGGCACATTGGAGATAAGCTTGGCAGAGCCCCAGCATTCCCCCGGCACCCTGCACGCGCTCAGCAGCTGTCCCAACTTTCCAAGGCCCTTCTCAATTTTCTAAATATGTGTCACATAAAAATAAAATTTTGGACAGTGATGCTCTGAGGAGCCCCGTGCCTGCAGTGCATAATTCATTCACAGTGTCCGTAGCCCATTATTCCCACATTCCTCCTGCGGAGCTATCAATTTCATCTCTGGCCAAACTGGAATCTGAATCTTGGGAGAGCAGTGAAGTGGTGGTGGTGGTGTGGGTATGCCACTTTTCCTTTTTTTTTCCCCACTCTTTTTTGACTGCCCAGCAAGAAATGTTACATTCATTTTGTGTTTGCAGACATGAGCTGCTTAGAGACACATAAGTAGCTCCAGATTCCCAGATTTGGTAGATTTCAGGGGAACAAAAATATGTGACTGTCCATTACATGCTGAACCACACTGAGAAAAATATGATCTTCTTCCTAAAATAAAACTGCCAGTTGTTCGATGCATCTCTCACCCACCAACTCTCATGGGAAATCAGTGCTTTGCTAATGAGGTTTCTGCTCATCTCACAAAATGTGTGAGGATTCCTTTAAATTTCCCTGCGTTAATCATTCCAGTAACCAGAAGCACACAACTTCCCAGAGATCAGTGGCATTTAATTAACACAGTGCCTTGAACACCTGCCCCAGTGCTGCAACCACCTGTGGAGAATGGTTTGTACTGCATTTAACCAAGACAGCAACCAGTGCACTGTGAGCACACTCAGAAGTGTGAATTTGTGTCAATTCTCCTAGCTCTTTTATCCCCCATCAGCCATCCTGAAAATAGCGTCAAAGCACCGTCACAGAAAGGTTAGTCCACTGCACTGCACAACACAACAGCAAAAGGCTGCTCACATGAAAGAAATTAGGACAGATGAAGAGGTTTTAAGGACTAATGAAGGAGCTGGCAAAGCAATGTCATAACAGATCTCAAGTCTGTTATCTGTACGCCAACCAACTCTCTACTTGCTCTGTTTAGCAAAAAAATTTCCTTTTTTTTCTGTCAAAAATGAACATTCTTAGCTTAAGTCGTTCTACCTTTTTTTTTTTAATTGCAGTAACTTAAATATTAACTTAATTTATATTAAATTTATTTATATTAATTTTATATTAAATATAAATCACCGTGATTAACCAGTAATAGAAAAATTGATAGCAGTAACTCTATTTAAAACCCATCTGGACACCGTGCTGGGCAGCCAGCTGCAAGTGGCCCTGCTTGAGCAGGGGAGTTGGACCAGCTCACCCTCAGAGGTGCCTACCAAACCGTTCTATGATTTTGTGATTCATATATGTAAATTAGTATTAATGTGTTTACATACAACCGCGCATTTCTAACACAAGAGCGCTAAAGGTCACAGTCAAATGCTAATAATTTGAGGCAGACAAAATGTTATTTTTAGTCCTATTTGTCAGTGTGAGAAGCATGCAGAGATGCACTGTTAGAATTCAGCATGTCTAATATCAGCCATCTCAAACTTGGGCATTTAGTCTAAGATAGCTCTTTTGTAATCATGTCTCTACAGAAATAGCAGAGGCTGCTGGTGTGCAACCAAATACCTACTGCATGGAGCAGACCCTGAGGCAAAGCTTTCCCTTCATTCATCCTCAGCATTTGTCTTGGAAGGAGAGTGGGGGAAAATTAGTGCTACACAGAATATCAATGGCATACAGCTAGATGAGATACAGTCTACGCAGGATCTAGAAAGGGCAGGGAAATATCTTCTAGCTGTAGAACAACAGTATGAGTAAGTACAATAACTAACTTGGGGAAGAAATTCCCTTTTGTGCTAGTTTTGGCCAGAGTAGAGATAATTTTCTTCATAATATGTGTCTGTGTTTTGGATTTGTCCTGAATACAGGGTCGATAACATAGAAATATTTTTGTTATTGCTGAGCAGGGCTTACACATAGCCAAGGCCTTTTCTGCTTTTTGTACTAATGCATGAGTAGTTGGGAGAAGACACAGCTGGACAGGTGACCCAAACTGACCAAAGGGATATTCCAGACCATAGGGAATGCTCAGTATATAAACTGGGAGGAAGAAGGAGGAAGAAGGGACATTTGGAATGATGGTGTTTGTCTTCCCAAGTCACTGTTATGTGTGATGCAACCTTGCCCTCCTGGAGATAGCTGAACACCTGACTGCCCACAGGAAACAGGGAATGAGTGCCTTGTTCTGCTGTCCTTGTTTGCATGGCTTTTGCTTTTTTCATTAAACTGTCTTTATCTGAACCCACAGGTTCTTCAGCTTTTACCCTTCTGAATGTCTCCCCAGTGCAGCTGGTGGAGGAGTGCGTGAGCAGCTGTGTGGGGCTTGCTTGCTGATTGGGCTTAAACCACAACACATTCCAGATGACAAAGTCAGGTGAGATGGATCTGGATCCTGACGTCTTGCTTAAGACAGTCAGTTGAATAGAAGGTCCAGGGCAGAAATAAAACCTGCAACTACATAGAAAATCCAGGGCAGAAATAAACCTGAACTGTGTTTTCCAAATTCCAGTCTGGCAAGACAGACTTTTTGCTACCAGTGATCCTCCACTATGAATATCTGTAGGTTCTTTCTTACCATTTTCCAAAGATGAAATCCAGCAATTTAATGCAGTCTTTTCAGTTTTTTCTTTGGATTTTCTTAATTGTCCTTCTGAAATTGAGAGGCATATAGAACATGTAAAGAAGAACTCATATGCAATTTCCAGGAACAAATGTGTTACAGAATCAAGACACTATTAGTGTCTCTTGAGTAGTCCTCTAAAAATCATTACAGCTTTTAAAGAATTCTAATTAGGCATGTCTGAAGCGCCAAATCCAGGTGGATTTTCACCCACTTCCAATAATATGGCCACTCTGAGCCCTCACTGAAATAGATCATATCTCTGGAATCTAGCTGTAATGGAGATCAGGTTCTGACTTATCCCATAACCTCCCAAAATAAAGTCAAGTTGCTCAGATGCAGTGTGTTTTAAAGCTCTGAGGGGGTTACAGCTGCATGCCTGTTAACATATCCTGCAGTTGCTTTCATTTAGTAGCTACAGCACATAGCACTAAAGCAGAGAGGAGAATGGTGAGATGGGTCATTCTTCTCCTCTCTTTCCCCTGATTTTCTGAGTTTGCTGTGTACTTATATGGTACTTTCCTGCACACATCTATGGAGTAATGCTATATTGTCAGCATCTGCTTCTCACCTGAAGCAGTATGGGACTGCAGCTGCAGCATGGAGGGGGAAGAAACGTCATTTCTATCCATGATTTTGTTTTTTCTTAACACCTGTTCCAAGATGAATATTTTAAGGTAAGAAAAGTGCCATTTCCATAAAAAGGCCCTGTCATCAATTTTTATAATGCCTGAATCTATATTTGATCAACAAATCTCTGTCTCTACAAAATCTTTCTTATGAGCTAAACTAAAGAAGTCTAAACATATGCCTTCAACATGGCCAGGGTGAAAGGAATTCAGTGAAACAATCTCAGTGGATTTGTACTTTTTTGTACTCAATGTAAAGTAGAAAAGATCCATTTCAAAAATCTAAATCACTGCTTAAAGGTAGGTAAATTCTACATACCCTGCTGGTCAGATACAGTCTGCAATATTAAGCAGGCCCTCATTTAAAAAGATATGTCAGTAAAAGATGGAGTCAATCAAGACACAATTTCAGATATTATTACTATTATTTATTATTATTACTATTACTATTATTTATTATTATTATGACAAAATAACATGAAATCTATGAAGTTTGATGTTCTGAAACAAAACATCTTGATATAGAAGTCATTCTAGGTAGACAAGAAGACATAAGGGATTTTCTTTAGAAGATCATTGTCTGATCTGATTCTGCCATTGCCTTGCTACAAGATGAATTAGGTATGGGCAGAAACAACTTGTTTCTGAGTTCACCAAGGATGTTGCATTTTGGAAGAAGCTGTGATGGTTCCTCCTGACCTTGTCCCAAATCCCTTTCCTACGTTTAGAGAACACACATTTTTAAAACTCACGTGTATTAAATCTGATGTTAAATCTACAAAGATAACTTCAAGGAAGCAATAAAATTCATAGTATACTCACAGATATACTGTGAATGCACTCATCGTTGTTTGCTTAATAAAAGGAATTTAAAGCCAAAAAGAAAAATTACATTAGTTACAAATATTTTTGTTCAGGCCACATAGCCATAAATATGATCATGCTTCTTTTTTTATTTAAAAGCTATACACTACGTTGACTACATGACACACACTGCAGGTGAATTTTGAAAATTAAATCTTCACTTAGGAAATCATATAAAGGAATGAGAGCTGCCTAAAAACTGGCAAAGGCTGCATTATTGTTCACATATGCCATTCACAGCGCTTTAATGAGGAATTAAAGTGTTTGGAGGTTGTCAAAACACCTATTTGTGGGCCAGGAATAGACTGTCCAGTCTGAAGACACGTGAGCCTTTACCAAACAATACTTGCAGGACAAAGGACAGCATGGGGAAATATGTCTGTTCTAAAACTTACTTAGATATTAAACTTTAGGGTGAAAAAAATAAAACATAGAAATTATACTCATCCAAATGCTCTTAAAATGGCCCTGCAATGTGCACAGCTTAACCAGGGATGCATACTGGATTTTGCATTTGATTTTGGAAGAATTTAGTTATTATTAAAGGCAATAACAATGATGATGATCATCACCAGATCATCACATGCTATTGTTCCTGTTTCTATACTGTACAAGAGATACATATTGAGCTAAACCCCAGTGCAGAGAGAAAAAAACGCTCTAATTTAGATCTGTGTGGACAGCAGGTAAACAGGCTGCACTGCTGTGGGTACAGCCTGTTTCACTGGAGGAGCTGAAATATATTCCATGCATCCCTGTGCAAACTGAGATTGGAGATAATGTCAAGGTTACATATCAAGCTGCTGTCCATGCTATAGTCATTCTATCAGGCTAAACTGCACAGCCTGCTGGACTTCAAAAATGGAGCCCATGGTTTTACTCGCAGCTCTGTCACCACACTACTGAAATCCAAAAACCAGCAGGAATGACAGTAACTTCAATAGGACAAACAGTTCCCCAGTGATTTTACTGAAAGGAGAGTCTATGTAAATGCAAATGAATTAACATTTCCTGAAGATAAGGCTCAAAGAGTGAGAAAAAGATACTCTTACAGGGGTAAAGACTTGAATAGGTAGAAACAAGGCTGGTGACATATGACCTGGGTCTTTTTTTTGACTGAGATCAATAATGATTTTTAGGGCTGTAATGTTGTCACTCTCTATTGCTCCAAATCTTATTAACCATTTGATACAAAAAGGCCCAAACAACTAATAAAATAAGGTTTCTAGTGTATCTAAATATCCAGTCCTTTTTTTATTACCTTGTGAACAATCATTAGTTGAAATGGTGTCATTGTTTGTAGGAACATTATGAGAAGAGCACCTCAGATTCCCTTTGCATATGAAAGTAGCTTAGCAATTTTTAGAAGATGTCAGCCAAGATCAGATGGCTGGGTTTTGCTAATGAAGGGTCTCTGGACATACAGCTCCACAGTACCAGGTCTGAACAAATAAAACAAACAAACAAACAAAGACTATTTTTTTCCTAAAACTGAGGTAGACTTTTGCATGTGTCATACGTGTCAATACAATGAAGTCCAAAGGAAGTTTTACTACTTTGTTCCTTAGGAGTAGAGCTGGTGTTCTATTTCCCCATTACTCTGAGGGATACCTTGTAAAATATTGCTGTGCTCATGGTAAAAACACATGATGAAACATACTGCCTTTGCCCCTAACACTTCTTCCACTAAGAAGAGTCAAGTGAAGGAATGACAAAGCACTAATATTCAGATTTTTACTTTACAGTCTTTTGTTTCTTAGAGAAAATTGTGTTAATGTATACTGAAAGATTGGGTTTTCCACAATAAGACAAATGAAACATTAAAATGAAACAGTGAAAATAGTATTTTCTCTCCCAGAATTGCCTCAAGAAGAGTTCTGTAGGAAAAAATGTGTTAAATGAAAGTACGTTATCTTTGAAATAAAGACCTGAATGAAACGAAAAGTTAATCAAAATGGGTTTTAATAGAAAAAGTAAAAATTGCAATAGGCTTCAAAAAGAAAGTATACAACTGAGTGAGAAGAGTATATGCAATTCACAAAGTTCCATTAGATGGGATAAAACTAAGCTATGTGTTCTGAAAATGTGCAAATCATTGTAAATTTCTCCCACAAACAGATAAAAGAAAGTAAGTGAATATCAAAGGCTACATACACACTCAGAAGAATAAGGTACCTATCATCCTGCTTATAGAACATCTGTAAGTTGATGTGTTAAGGTTAGCCTTTTTTCTTTCCCAGATTTTCAGCACCTTGAGGTTCAGCCAACAAGTGGAGTTTCTGCTCACATAGATAGTGTTTTATTGATGTCCAGCTCTCACTGCTGTCTTGCCACCTCTTGACACTCCAAGAGTCATGCAGCCACTTTACCACTCCTTCACCTGGATCACTCCTGGATTGGAGAGAGGATTCAGAAGGGTAAAAGCTAGAGAGCTTTTGGGTTCAGATAAAGACAGTTTAATGAAGACAGCAAAAGCCATGCAAAAAAGCAGAGCAAAACAAGGCATTAATTCCCTGCTTCCCATGGGCAGGCAGGTGTTCAGCTATCTCCAGGAGGGCAGGGCTGCATCACATGTAACAGTGACTTGGGAAGACAAACACCATCATTCCAAAAGTCCCTCCTTCCTCCTTCTTCTCCCCACTTTATATACTGAGCATGATGTCATAGGGTCTGGATTATCCCTTTGGTCAGTTTGGGTCACCTGTCCCTGCTGTGTCTCCTCCCAACCTCCCTTGCACCCCCCACCCCCTTGCCAGTGTGGCAGTGAGAAAAGCAGAAGAAGCATTGGCTATGTGTAAGCCCTGCTCAGCAAAAACAAAAATATCTCTTCAGCCCTGTGTTCAGCACAAATCCAAAGGACAGCCCCATACTCACCACTGTGAAGAAAGTTAACTTTAGCCCAGCCAAAACCAGCACAGTCCCAAACTAACTTTCAAGGCAAAGTTGCCTAAGGTTTTGCATAAGTAACTGATTTTCTTCTCCCTATCTATTTCTTCTTTTCTATTTGGCCCACTCATTTGGTGGACCACTTATGGCCACCTATCTGGTGGGTCAAATAGGAAAATGTGAACTGTCACTAGAGCTGGAGGTGTCCAGAGGAACCAACATAGGCGTGTGATCTAGCACTATGAGGTTAAGTAGTCAGGTCAAGGTCCTGACCAACCATAAAATCATCCATTAATGAAATATCTCTTCTACGCAGTGGACAAGCTGATCCAAAACCTGTGGAAACTCACCTGGCTTCAACAGGCTTGAGAGCAAGTTTTCATGAGCTTCCTAAAACCTTGCCTTACAGAGCCTGTCTTGCAGGTGAAATTCTTAAGGGAAAGATACTGGGAGATTTGATCAACAAGAGCTTTAATCAGATTTCCTAGCTGCTAAAATGTAGAGAATTGGAATATCAAGGATTACAGGTCTGAAGAGCTTCAACTGACATCCTTGTCTACTCCACTTTACACTGTGTGTTTCCCACCATGTGAGCTCTTAGTGGAACAAATCACTGTTCTTGTCAACAGCATCATACAATGATCCTCTTATAAAGTGTGAATTGAACAAAACCCGTGAGTACTCTCAGAAGTAAGATGGCACATGGCAAATATTTCTCATTTCCTTGCTCTAAATGTAAGTAAAAATAATTTACTCTGGTTTGCCTTTAAGATCTATTTTGTCTTCAGTTCAGAAAAAACCATCTATTTCTAACACTGCCTTTCTATTGTTTTTTAAGCATGTGAATCTAAAACTCCTTTATTGTTGCTTTTAAATAGAATGGTTTATGTTTAAGAGCACCACATTTGAAAGAGATATTTTTAGACATCTGAAGTGACATGCAATGAAAAAAAATAGCTCTGTCTGTTTTCAAATGAACTCCAGGTTGGACAAAATACTCCATTGCCTGCCTATGAGGCAGTGAAAGAATAAAAAATAAAGTACTTTCTGTCTCAGCTTTGTAAGCCAAATCTTGGATGCATCTCTGTTGCACACAGAACTGCAGCAGAAGGAGGAATAGAGTGTCTCTGTGTATTAGGGAGCATTTTTCATCTCATATATCACTGTCGTTTTGGTGCTGAAATTCCAGAAAGTCAGCTAATCTTCTTCTACACTCACATCAACACAAATAATTTAAAATAATAATTTGAGGTGTTGGGTTTTTTTTTTCTAATTTGTCTTTCCTACAACTCCTTCTGCCTGTTCTTCCCTCCACAATAGATGGATAAAGCAGATGTATCAGCAGTGAGCTTTTTTAGCCAAATGCCTTCTTAAGTTCAACCCACGTGTCTGCCTAACAATGAGTAGAGAATTCCTTGCAGTGGCCTTGGTGCATTATAAACGGATTTAATGTCACCACTTTCCAAGCTGCATAACAATTCCTTATAAAATATTATAGCAAATAATAAAAGAACTCTTGTACACACCTCAGCTCAAAAGCAGCCATTCAAAAGTAAGCAGAAAGACTGAAAGAGTTACTTCAGTGAAGTATTTTTTGAGATTTTTTTCAAAGATCAACGAAAGTCCACTTGTCACTGGCCATGCACAAATTACTTCTTGTGAAGATTGCTGGAAGAGGAAAGTTAATATGAGACCTGCTGGCAAGAATAGTAGAGAAACAACTTCTAGGTAAAGAAATCTGCTTAGGACTGAAAAAAAAAAGGTAATCAAATTGACAGCAAAGAGAGACGGTCAGTTCTCTATGGCTGGGCAAAGCTGGATTGAAGAGCAGGGAAAAGGGAAGAGTATAGTTTATAATAGTTTAGATCTAAGAGGGAAAATGTATTCTTAGAGGCATGAGAAGCATCAGATTTGTCAGGCAGACAAAGATGAACCTGGATGCTTGTAAGCAAAAGGCTAACAAAAGATTTTGTAGCTGGTGAATCAATTATCTCAGTGGGGAAGATTTAGGCAGTGAAGAGCTGGAAGAGATGATGGAGGAATTCAGCAGTTTTGACACTGGGAAATTTTTAACTGCAAAGACTGGAAAGGTGAAACAAAGGAGTCTCAGAGCAGAGACTCAGTGGAATTATAGCAAGATGGGAAAAATGCACTGTTGTGCTCCACTTATTTAGAAGTCTCTGGGCTATTTGATGCCTAAACACATTGCATCTGATTTCCAGAACCCTGGCGAGTTTTGCTTTGAAAACTTAACACTTTTCTAAACAGCACAAGTTAAAAAGGAAAGGAAAAACTTCTAAATGGAGCAGCTATTTTGAGCCTTACAGGTAAGGGGGACAAAATAAATAGGGGTAAGGGGTGTCATCCTTGGGGCTGTGGAGGTTCCCTCACAGCTGCCCTAAAATGCACGGAGTCTTTCAGGGTCAGCTTTCTGCCTCCACTGTGCAGACCAGCTCTGTTGTACTTCAGAGCGTGCAGGGACTCTGCCAACACGGGGACGCCGCGCTCAGCCCGCAGCTCTGTGACCTGAAGTGACACCCTGATGATTAGTGAGGTTCATGTGAGTGGACTCCTCAAGTGCACGCTGTGGGCTGCAGGGGGTCGGCAGCGCTTGGACAGCACACATCTGTCTATGTGATCAGAAGGACCCACCTACCTTTATGAGATTCTTTTAAAACAAAGAACGATCTTTGTTAGTCCCTGGGGAGCCCTTACCACCAGTGTGAAGAGTACTTATTAACCATAAAACCACGTTTAAACTGATAATATTCAATATTCCTGCAAGGGAAGGAAAATCACCAGGCTTGCTTGGGCAAAGGTAACTCTGACACAGAACTAAGAGACAGACCCTCATCCCAGCCTGTGGCCCCAGGCTCTTCAGACATAACTGCTGACTCCTAGCTTTGCTAGACTGGCAGCATCAGAAGCGGCCTCCCCATGCATTTTAGGTTAAAATTGTGTTCTGAATATTGTCAGTTAATTATCTGATTTCATGCCCGCACAACTTCATTAGGAGTATACCTGATTTGAAACCACTTCTGTACTTTAATTTAGCCTCCACACAGACAATTACAGAGGTGTGGTATCACTATGGCTAGCCACATCATAGTGGCTCCCCTGTGTAAAAGGGAAGGAGGTTTTTTCCTCTTGGACTACTTATTTACTTTTATTTAACCCTGAGCTTTCAGTAGCATTGAAACAAAGGACTGAAATACTTTTGAAAGTTACATGAAAAATTCAGGCCTTCCTTTACCAATTTCTCTTTGTTTTGTGATCTCCCAGAGCAGGGTGGGACATTGTGGAAAATACCGAGAAGAAGAAATATGACATTAGAAGCAAAATGCAAATAAGATAAAATGAATCTAAAAAGAAAATAAGGAATAGGGAGTCAAAAGGAATGATTTAGAAAACATTTCTAAATGTATACCTCTTTATGCCATACCAGTGTCAGCATGTGTTGACACAGCCATCAGAGCAGTCTCTCTGGGAATCAACATTTCACAAGGTTAGAAATTCTATAGAGAAGAGACTTGTGTCTGTCTCACTCTGCATTTCCTTTGAAGAGGAATATGAACATGCAGGCTTGGATAGATTTGGATTCTGTTTGGAGGGAAGGAAGGTGAAGCAAGCCGCAAAAAGTTATTTCACCCATTCCACTTAAATTTCTGATTATCAAACCTCCTGTACCTTAAGTTCTTGTACATTTAGTCCTACTCAATACAAGTAGTCTCTAGAAGGAATTAAGAATCAGAGTCCCAGAAAAGCATATGATTTATCTGTATAAATAGGAATCAGGGAGAAGCCCCAGTAGCCATCCTCCACAAATCTGTGTGCAAAATTCTTCTTCATAAGCCCAGAATCAGAAGCATTGTGACACCATTTTATGGCACCTGGGAATGTTTTGCAATAGGCAAATCTGTATAAATTATTCCATTTAATCTGAACCAAACTTCACTGGTGGGTTGGCAGTTCTGTACTAGATTTCTTTATGAGTTTGTGTTGACTCTGACATTTTGAATTTTCTTTCTTCACTGAGGTCATATGAAGGTAGACAGGAGACAACACCTACAAATTCCCAGCATGGGAAGGGAAATGATAGTAAAACTTGCCCTATTGTGTAACACTAGCAGTGAAGAAGTATAAATGAATAGATATCTGTGAGTCCTCCTTGAAAAATAAAGAATGTAACCTATAACTAGCAGTTTGCTTTCCTGTGAGACCACAGTCCAAGTCAGAGTCAGAGCTGGAGGGGACACGTAGACATTTCATGCTTATCTGCATAGTTTAATGGGCTATGGAAAATAGTTAACAGACTAGAGTACACTTTAAAATATTACAGAAAGCTGAGCAGAGGTGGAAAATAAAATATAATTATTAACAATTTAGGCACATATTTGTATATGTGGAAGAATGTCTACACGTTATTAAAAGAAAATGGAGTAACTATCAAATATAAAAGCACCAATCATAATGGAATCCAAGGTCAAATATTGAAAGGAAACCACAACAAAGGTCAGGGTTGAATCCTGAACAGGTAAGTCATTGACAGCTACAAAAAATTACTTAACTCTAGGATAGCTCATTTAGTTGTCTTTGTGTATGTAGGAGATATCCATTTCAGTCGCTGAAATACTGGCTACTCTTAAAGCCAATTTTTGCATTAGACCTTCTTCAAAATGTGGACAGTGCCTGCTATTGTGTGGTGGTGACACAAAGCACACAGGAGGATGAAGATGCACTTTTTATTTGTGCAATTGCCAAACAAAGTCAATGGCAGTGAAGCAGCATTAATCAAATACCAGCAGTGGCAAATAGAAGAATGGGGACTGCAAGTGAAATAATCTATTCATAATTAAAAATTGATTGGAACTACAGATTCCTTGTGGTTAAAATAAAAGAAATCACTTCCATGCCTAGCTGTGAATGAAGTTCATTTTGGCAGTGTCTGAAGACTGTCATGTCATTAGCCCTTTATAATCCTAACCACATGCTTCCTCTCCTAGCTCCATCACAAAAATCCCTACCAGGTTAAGCATTAATTACCTCTGTCCTTCATTCACAAAGAATGCTACAAAGAATTCAGCTCAAAGCAGCACCCACACTGCATTTTCATTGAACTGGTTGAGTTGAAAACTGAAATACATAAGCAGGAGATGCCATAATAGTGGCACTGCACTGCAATGTTTCAGGAAAGAGTAGAAGGTCCCCTAAAGATTTGTGGGATTTATGTAGCAGATTTTACGGCAACACTATATCCCTCAGCACACCGTGCTGCTGGCAGAAGCTCCTTCACTCACCAAGTGCTGGGCTGAACTTTTTATGCTGGACACCTGATTTTGGCTGGGGTTATGTGGCTGCAGGGCCCCCCATAAGGGCGTGTACAGCAGGATGGGACAGGGTGGCCCTGGAGGTGCTGGGTTAGTGCCTGGCACCACGGGGAGCTCCAGCTGCCACAGCATGACTGTGGGCCAGAGTGTGGGTCGCCTGGATACACCACAACTCCTCATGGCTGCCATTCAGGAGAGAGAAAGGGAATTGGGGAAACTTGCTCTCCAGAAATAATGGAGAAGACAAATGCACCTTCACTGCTGTGTTTCTTTTGTTTCATTTCCTTTCAATGAGACAAGATTTGAATGGTCCTTGTCATCCCTGCATGCTCTGAAAATCCTTTCCACATGCATCCCTTTTCCCTCCAGAGTTAGTTTCACCACTGTGTTCACATATAAAAACCTACCTTCACTAGTGCATCATTTTCAAATGTCCAAAAGGCTCTTTCTTTGCATAAATGCCTGGAATTTGGGTTAAAAATAATGAGGATTAATAATTTTATTCCTAAAGCACTCCCCCTGCTGATGGACTCCGAGAGAACTGTACTATATATTTAAGGATATGATAAAATGTAGGTAAACATAAGAATGGTCACTGAACAAACGTTGATGATCTATAAGACGTATAAAATAAGACAGTGGAAAGGGACTGAATCACAAGAAAAAAGAGCAAAGACTGTGATAGGACTATGGAATAATCATATAAAAAAACTGCTAGGAGGTAAGAGACCTTTCTCACATTTCTCAGTTAGGAGAAAAAGAGATCTTTGAATTCAGTGCAGAGTAACTTCAGCATCTTTGGACCATTCCAGCACACTCTTCTCTGCTGGAGTGTGGCATTCCCTGAAGTGGCAGTGCTTAGAGGAGGTTGCTGCATGTGAAGGGCTTGGTGTGTGCTGAGGGAATTCAATGGGTATGAGCTCAGGGAGGATGTAGTGAATGCTGCCAGGGCTCAGGCAGTTCCCAGCTCCTAAAAGCCCTTCCCTCCCTACTCAAATCAAGCAGTTTCTTCTTAGGCAGTCCATGTAAAACAATCCTGTAACACACTAATGGCTAGAAATGGAGGCCTGAGCAAGCATGCATGTTGACAGCTCTGAAACGCAGGGAAAGGAGTGGAGAGCATGGGAGAGGTGTGGAAGGGGCCCTTACTGACAATCATGATAAATGTTTGTGGCTTTTCCTTCACACTTGGAAGTGTAACAAACACCAGATTAAGCATTTGCAGGTAGGAATTTGGGCAATCTTTATTTAATGTCAATTCTATGTGTAATACTATTGTGTGGCTTTATTATTACAATCTGTTTCTACCTCTCCCTCTCCTTGCGCCTGCTCCCCCCAGCTCCCAGTGCAGTCAGACATGGACTCTATGGATGACCTGTTTCTACTGACAACCTTCTCTCACATCTTTAGAAACAATCATGCATTCTTAAAGGGCTGTAAATATAGTTCTCTTAGTATTGCTTAAAAATCTATCCAGCTTTTATTTTCACAGGAACTGTTTTTTGCAATATCCAACAGTTCTTCCTGTTGAGAAAGAAAAGTGTTACAATGGTAAGTCACCAGAAGGGAAAATAAAAAAAGGAATCAGAAAGCTTTTCCATGGCATTACCTAGATAATCCAGTCCACATGTAGCTCTGCACATGAGCAAGTGACCCCATGGACTGGAGCAGGTCTCCACACACATGTGTAAATCAAGGCAGCATAGTTCTGTTCGCAGGATCTGAGTTCTGCTTCAATTCTGAAACAGAGTAAGATTCACATGGTTGTGATTCACATTGAATTTGAGCCTCAAATTTGAACATGCCAGCTTGTCATCAAGCTAGCTGCCTTTATTTTATTTTTGGCTTTTTCTTTGTCAGTGCAAGCTTCTTATATTTCAGACATATATATATTTTGCGAGGCAGCTCAGTCTGTTGAGCCAGGATCTTTCATCAAGGAAAGAAAAGTGCATTGCTTGATTCTTAGAGAAAGAAGAAAACATTGCTTGCTTTTTGGAATACATCCAAACTGTCTGTGACACCTTAAAATACCATACGAGTAGTGCAATTTGTCATAAATTAAACTATAAATGGGTTTTAAAACACAAATAGTCTGATTAGCATGTGACCAAGTATAGCAGTCAATAGCAGTCAATAACATATCCTGATACAATTCTACAGCTTGAGTGGTGTCTAGGGATTTTACTGAATCTTCTGTGTTTAAAAAGAATAATGGATTTTTGCAGCATAATTCTCATTTTATTGCAATGTCCCTCCTAATTTTGTCCTCAAATCTTCTGGAAGCCATCGTTTGATGCTTTTTCGGCTTTGTTCCTCAGATATCCATAGGCAACAACCCCACCACCACAAAAAGTATCCCCAATCCCAAATTTTGACTCTGTCATTAAGATATTAAACAAGCAAGCAAGCAATTAATATTTTCTTGTAAGGAAGCCAAAATTGTTCAGATATTTCCATAGTGATGGATGAGCAAATAGAAAGATGGTTACCCTTTCCAGTTCTGCATCATGTCCACAATTTATCCTCTCATTACAGGCTGAAGCCTGTGACAGAGATTCCCATTTCAGGCACCATGCATCACTGTCATGACTGTGTGGCTTGAGGACAAGAGTAGGATCACATTTGGACAATCAGATTAAGATTAGAAGCTGAGAAACCCACTACCATCTCATGTCTGTGAAGACATGACCATTAAAAGAAGCTGTATTTCTGCTTTTCTTTTCTATCACAGCCCTATGGAATTGTCAGTTAAGGGATGTGAACATAATGTGTGGCCTTGCTTTATTCCAGAGTTCCAATCTGTGCTAGGAAAGCTTGCCCAGTTTCCTCCAGGTGGGGTTCCCTCCCCCAGATCCATACTGAACATCCAAGATTAGCCCTGGGGAAAACTTCATTGAATAGAAGTCATATTTTAGTATAAACAGACATTTTTCTTTTTACAATAACTTTAAATTAGAGTGAAGGAAACTGAAAATTTCATCATGAAGCTGCAAACTGCTTTGTGCAGAACTGCTTTTATTAACAATTACAGTAGAAATAAAGAAAAGACCATGACTACTATGCTTTATTTTATTTTATTTTACATGAATTTTCATGAGCAGTTTTCATTACCACTAGCACACAGAGAACTAAGACCTTCTTAAGCTACACTAATGTGACCATGGAAAAACTGAAGAGTCAAAAGGAGAATCTCATCTCTGCATCTCCTAGTCAACAAAAATAATGCAGTAAGCACACATTAAAACAATAGCACTTTGCTAATTTAGTAGTATCTATGTGAAATGTCATATGTGATCAGCATGCTTTGAACTATAAAATATCTTTATATGTTTAAAGGATAGAACCGTACAAGGTATTTCATGTAGTGTTTTATAGCATACCAATATATCTTTTAATATATGTGCCAGAGAATCAAAGAGATCTTTTGACTGCATAGTATGTGATGTTTTCATTAGATACTTTTATAATGTGGTGGTTATTTTAGAATATATCTCTCTATAGTATAGTCCATTGCCTGGCTCTTTTTCTCAACAGCTTCCTTATGGCTAGGTGATGGTTTGAAAACTTGAGATTTCTTCCAAAAAGCATAAGCAGAAGAGAGTTGTTCTAACTGAAAACAATTTTGCTAAATAAAGAAGAATGCTTCTATAAATATATATTAACTGTAGACTTCCTTAATTTATTTGTTTTCAGATTAGGTCTGCTTTTGTGTACTGGATACTGTAGAATACTGTACAAAATTCAGCCTTTCATATGACTGTATTGAAATCAACACAATGGGATAATTGTGAAGAGTTTCCAGCAAATTATATGAGCTTAAAGTAAATAAAAATAACACTGGGATAAACCAAGCCCCTAATTAGATAACTGAAATTGCCTTTTGCCCTTCCCTTCCCTTCCCTTCCCTTCCCTTCCCTGAGGATGATGATGAAATCTAAGCAGTACTTGAGCCCAATACAGACAGGAGCCTGTCAGTTATGGCTGAGTGATTTGACTACTTCCAATTGAAAAAAAAATAAATTGCAAGCTAGAGCAGGATTTGAACAGAGGAAGAGTCAGCAAAATTGGAAACAACTCACAACTTCTAACCACAGCCACCGGGGAGAATACAAACAACAAGTTTGTATTCCTTGGTTTGCTTTGTGTTTTGCTTTAGGAGCTTTACAGACACCAGACTTTGATTTTCCCAAACAGGAGTAGGTATACATTGAGTTTTTAAAGCATATACTTAGGATATTTATGGATACCGCTTCCATTTCAAGTCAAAACAACACAGATCCTTCTCTAGCATGAAACACTTGTTTCAGAGAAGAAATGCCAAGTAACACTGGTGATTTTCAAGTCACATTTGAGATCTCTGCCACAGGTCAAACAGCTGTCAGATTTATTGGTGCTCCAAATCAACAGACAAGGCACACATTTTCACATCTGTTCAAACCACCAAACCAATTGTTTTGTCTTTTGTTTGCTTGTAGGCTCAAAATGCAGTTAAGGCGCTGTGCCCAAACCACGAAGGAACTATAAGAGTTAAAAGCATATCTGATGGTAAACTGAGGAAAGGCTTACAAAGATGAAAAAAATGGGACACCCTTTTGGTCAAACTCTGCTTCAGAAAGAAGAAATCCATGATATACAGCCTGGCATCTGGCCTAAATTATTTAATCTGTTACAAGGTTGACAGTTTTGGCATCTCTGTCTTTCATTGTTCCTTACAAGTTGGTAATGCCTGGGTTACAGCCGTTCCTGGGAGGCTCTGGAAGCCCTTCCCTACAAGGAGGCTGTTCATCATTGTATCTGTAAGCAGTCTGAGGTCTCCAACTTCATACATAGAGCTGCCCTTGGAGCAAAACAGAGAGTGTGCTGTTAACTATTTAACTGTTACCCAAATGAAACTCATATATTACAGTCTTAGAGTAAAAAAAAAAAAAAAAAAAAAAAAAAAAAACAGAACAACACAGTTTTAATTGCTATTTCTACAATAAAATTGTGGCTTATTTATAAGTTGGGATTTTATTACCTACTGCAATTTATACACACTTTATCTGGAAGTTCATGGTGGGCAACAAAGGACTGCTCACATTTTTATTCATGATTTTTCCATGAAAACATAACTGCATCTTAAAATATGGTAAAGTAGTTTATAAGTGAAATGAAAAAAGCTTACATGGAAGATTACATAAAATACATCTGTCTTTTCAAACTATTGAGATATATAAACAACTCGTTAAAAACTGAAAAAGCCAAAGAAAAGGACAAAAGACCTTTTAATGAGAAGCCATTTTGAACAGATATTTTTTTGCTTTTCAAAAGACAGGATGTTACATTGTTCTTAGGAAGATGATGTCAAATGATCAGGAAAAATACCAAAATCTCAGTGAGCACTGTCCCTAAGAGAGCTTATGCTAAAGCATACAGAAAAAAATATTGCAAGTGGAGATGTCATTTTAAATAGAATCCAGGCTCTTATTTTTCCATTGCAAAGAGTTTTCTTTTATGTCAAATGAAATTTTAAGATCACCTATGAATTTGCAACTGAACCCTTTACTGCCAAATCTGATTCCAATCCCTAAAAAATCTGTTTCTGTAATATGGCCAGCAATGCAGTAACTTCTAAAAGGTAGCCAGACATATTGGCAAAAAAATATATGTGGTTAATCAACTAAAACTATGTAGTAGTTTGGGAACAATCAATCAATTTCCAGAACCTTTAAGGCATGCAGTTGCTGTGAGGATATCCAAGAACAATAGTAATACTAATGGCTAATGTACACAGATGTTTTTGAGATGGTCTTGTCCTTATTTTTTTATTTTCAAGATGCTTCTGCACAATTTTAGGCTCTACTGTTAGACAAAAATAAGCCCATCACAAATAAATTCCAGATAATAATACAAATGTAGAGGGACAGTAGGTGTCACTTTGCACCAAGGTAAAATAAGCACTATCAAAAAGAGGTTTGTGTTCAACCAGTGGTGGTTTCTCAGTCTGTGCTTACCCACCTAAGGGCTTGGAGACTTAAACAGGGACTTAGGCAAAAATGCAGAGAGCTGCATACAACGCTGGGATACTGAAAACTCTCTGAGTTACTCCTTGAGGCATCATAGCTGGTAACTTGAAAGATGCTTCAGCAACTTGAAAAGTGTTCTGTCTAAATGCAGAAAATGTCTCATTTTTAGTAAACAAAGCTGAGCTGCTCACTTCCACATTCACACTTCAGCTTGCCTGGCATCCAGGAACTCTCTGCTAAATTCCTTGAGGGGCTCATTAAAATACATTGCACAAAGTCACCCCTAAAACATGGCAGTAAGGAACAGTAACCCATAAAACATAGTAGCACTTTCTGAAGTTCTTAAGAATAGCTGGGGGAGGATTCCAACCACTCTTATGTTCCCTTAATACTGTAATACTGTGGTCTGAGCTCTGACCAAAGAGATGTGTGACCAAGGTTCACTTCCTGGCTATATCTCAGAGGATTTTAACTCCCGTTTACCACTTCCTGACTCTTTATACATCAGGTTGCTGGCTTCCATCCTGAGAGAGGTTAGTGTATGTATATTACATTAAACTCTTCTTGGATAAGTTAGCAGACTCAGCAGAGGAACCAAGAGATAGGCAAAAGCAGCATCCATGTGAGGACAGTACCTAACACTGTAATACTGTAACACAGTACTGTACTGTGTTCTACTGTAAATTATGGGATTGCCTTTAATCTCCTTAAAAACACTTTCAGAAATCTGTGTTCAAAGTAGACATAATAGCCCTGTCACATGAAATGAAAGCCCAGATTTTTGCACTTAAACCACCGTAATCCTTTTTAGGTCATCTGAGAATGAAAAGTGTTTGAGTTCTACAGTTTTACTTTCCCTGATGAAACCAGCTGCTTTTCCACTCTAGAATCCTGCCTCTGACAGAGGCTACTTGCTCCTTTGGCAACAAGAGCTGCAGAGATGGTCTTCCCTTGAGCTGGCATCATCTAGTTGTTTTGGGCTTTTTATTGGGATCAGTGGGTACTGGATTGTGCCTAGCAGGCAGATGAACTGAAAGTGACTGAAGTATTTTTGCAAAAAAAATCTGTAGAAAATTGTGCCAAACACATAGCTTTAATTTTCTGCATAAATTTGACAGGTTGCATAATTGTTAATATGATGATTTTTAAAATAAGTTTAAGATGTTTCCAAAGCTTCTGTGGTCACCCAGATCAAGGTAGAAGATCGGGTTAAACTTAACTTGAATATTTTGGAAACATAACTTTTATGACATAGAACCCAATTATTCTTTTTTCATGCTTTTTCTCTTGCCATAACTCCATTTGTTTCAGAGGTCACAGTTAAAATTTTAAAGATTTTCAGGCGATTTTGATTCATATTTCCTTGATAAACTGTAATAAAGCAGATCACATTACTCTGCCCTATGAGTCAGTTAACTATGGTCCTATTTATTTGAGGAGCAGTTCTTGTTTTCAGGTATGTAAAAACATTTTATAACCTTGAATATTTTTGTCTTTTCTCTTAAAGGTTAGCAGCAATTCTTCTGTACATGGAACATTTGTAACCCCAAATCATTAATAGAATCTGTGTCTAGACTAAATACTATATTTTAAAGCAAAGTATTTCAAAAAGCAGCTACTCCTCGATTTACATACCCAGGCTCAAATTTTAGGTGTTTGTTTCCACTGTAGTAGATGATGATGTCATTAACACCTAAATCAGGACAGAAAAATGCCTGGTTTTAGGTGTTAGTGACATCATAAATAATTCAGGGAGCACATTGCACCCAGAACTTCTAGGCCTGGCAAGAAAAAGAACTGATGTCAAAACACACTTACTTGTGTAAAAGATACTCATGTCTAAGACAAAAACTAACCAAGGTCTCACTGTGGAGATCTTAAAAACTTTAAAAAAAAAAAAGTTTAAAAAAGTATTTTGCTGTTCACAAAGAAAAGGGTTGAAAATATGTGTAAAACACATGTTTTGGTGTTTTGAAGTGGTTTGCTTCTAACAATAGAACTGCACACTCATCACTGGTCATGGGATAAATGTGGTTTGGGGGATCTGTGTTATGCCAAGACTCAACGCATTTAATATGAGCTTTTTTTTGGAGCAATGGCAACAGCAAAAGTGAGCTGACATGCAGAAAGTGGTGACTTCAAGCTTCTGAAAGCTACATGATCACCTAAGATCCAATGCTTCAAAAAGTCCCGTGTGGCATGAAAACATCTGACACACTAACCAGCTGCAAGACTTTCCCAGACTCTCATCAGCAGAGGTACCTTCCCAAGCTCTGCTAGAGCCCCAAGGAGAGTGAACTCCCTTCCTGCACAAGTCTTTTGCAACTCTCAGTGGGCTGTGCTTCATCTCTTTGCATAAATTGACTGGTTTGTGTCTGTTACTGGCTTTGTACCGCATCTCCTCGGAGGAAAAGCTCAAGGGCTGCTGGTGCCTACAATAGCTAGCTAGCAGAGTGTGCCAGAAAGCACAAGTACACAATTATTTTCCAAATGCAATGTACATTTTACATAGACTTAAATATTGTGTGGCTATGGATGTAAATCCAAACATTTAAGGATATATATTCTATCAATTACTTATTATATGTATTCTCCATTTTGTGTGCCCCTGCATACAGTCACACACTTGCAAAGCCACCCATGTTGTTTGTACATTTTTCCCTGATTAATTTTAATCTGTTTGGCCCCAATTTCTATTTGTAATGGGAGATGATGTTCAACACAGACACAGAGCCCTCAGGAGTGTTTGACTAATCCAGACCCATCTTTTCCTCTCTAAGGCTCCCTGCCCCTCCCCTTACAACTCTGCAAAATGTGGCCACAGCTACAAGGCTGGAATAGACTAAGAAGAAATTTAGGGTCATCTGAGAAAATGAAGCAAAGAGATCTAAAAGCCTTGGAGTGGCTCTGCTGCTGTCCTGTGTCACCCCTTGAAAGTAATGAAAGGAGCCATATTATCTTGTTTTTTCATGAGACTCACACTTTGCTTTACATTAAATTCAGGTGAAAATGGTAGGATTAACAAGACCAGCAAAAGCAAGTCATCAGCACAGTCTGAACTTGCTTGCCTTACTCAGGCAAGTAGATACCATGATATTAACACATAGTAAAACCTCATTATTCCCCATACATTAAGTGCTTGCAGGCTTAGGTCTCCCACTGGAGACTCAAGTGCTTCAAAACAAGTAAATAGTGAGGAGAGACAGGAAAGGAGAGAAAAAAGTTCTGATGAAGCATGAATGGAAAAAAGAGTGGCAATAACATCAATTGTTGAAGTACCATTTATGTTCATGATATAAGGTCTCACCCATCTGTCATTTCATTTAACAGCAGAAGGTGGGGGCAGCCCCTCCATGTCCAGTCCTGTAGTCTGCATATTTCTTTAACCTTTAAAATCACTTCCGCAATTTCTTTTAAACAGGGATTACCAAACTGGCAACAAACTATAAAAGTAAATGCATTTACAATATGCCCTCTAGATAGCTTTACTGTCACGGAAATAGTTTTGCTGTGACCATGGGCTGTAGGAGCAAAAGGCTGGCAAAATTACATGGTTTGCAATGATAAAATTCAGGTTTCAGCCAAACATTTTGCTTCTAACCTACAGCCATCTCAGCCGTGAAGTGCTTATTAAGTTCCTTTCATGACCACAGGACCTGCAGTTTGTAAATGCTGCAGGTGTGAAGGCATTGTGTGGCACTTTAAGGTTAGTGAAAGAAGATTGTTATTCATGGGTGAAATATTCCATTTATTCAGTGGAAGAGAAGTAATGTGTGTGGGGGTGGAGAGTGCAAAGCTGATGATAGAAAGACATAAATAGAAACAGACTTCTACAGAGCACCTCAGCCATTCCATTGTATTGTTGCTTCAAGCTTTTAAGTCTCCCCACAATGGCCAAGCACTGGAATTTTTTCCTCTAATGACACAAACTTGCTGTGTCTCCTGCCACTAAAGGATTTTAAAAGTTTACCTAATCTTACTTAATTGTCATGGAGTAACAGTAATAGTGCTAGACCATAATGAACCAGTGGCTTTTACATCTTTTTCTATATCTTCTACAGAGTTGAGTGTGATTAGACTGTCAACTGCTCTCATTCACATAGGAATACATCCCCAGAAAGTTGTGACTGGGAGTAGGCTTCATAAATACAGTATTATTTTAGAGTTATATACTTGCAGGTTGGTGGACGGCTTCCGATGGACAAGTGTAATTTTCTGCTTTCAATGAGATCTTGACAGTGTCTCTGATCACTATGAAGTTGATAAGATAGAATATATGAATGTTTACTTTTTGTCAGGCCAGCAATGTAAAAAATACATTACATGTAGATATACTACATGTAGCAAAGGGCAGAACACTGAAAAGTGGTTTTTGAGAGCTATCCCTCATTTTTTTAAATTTTCTTTTCAATTTGGCTATAGGCATGTGGGAGTCTGCATTTTTCAGCTCCAAGTCTGCTGCATTTTTAAGTATTTTTCAGCAAATACTCATGGGTTGTAATGCTGGCTGACATACTGAAGTATGGACAAACCCCACAAAAAAAA